>JASSUY010027636.1:16399-41068 GCA_032466535.1 Forpus xanthops | reverse complement strand
GCTGATTTTGCTCCTTGGCTTTAATAACTTCAAGGGAAACTTTTTTCCCCTTTATCCCCCCCTCCCCTTTCCGCATGCGGGGCCGCGGCCGCTGCACCCCGCACACCCCCCCGCCGCCAACACGCCGCTTCTCCGGCGCCGGCCGCGACTGTTTTGTTGTGATTCGGTGCATAACGATAGAGGCTAAAGTTTAAATATGCGTGTGTGTATGTGCGTGACGTGGGTAATAAGCTTTATTAAAAGATGCCCCGAGTTCGCGTTGCTGGGAGGAGAGCCTGGGAGTTTATGGTGGGTTTTGTTCCTCCTCTCTGTGTTTGTGCTTTCCTGCTTTTAATTTTATTAAAGTGCTTAGTGGGAGAAACAAAGGTTGGAGGGGCTGCTGCTTTACTAGCTTTTGTTTACTTACAATCAAGTTTTTCCTGTTTGGAGCAGGTGCGAAAGGATGAGAAGCATGTTGTGTTGGTCCCCGTCCCCCCCCCCCCCCCTTAATAAAACTATTACAGACAATTAACAGTAAACGTTATCTCCAAGGCTGTTTCTTTGGCTTGTGTTACCAAAAAGCCGATCTGTTTGTTACAGCTGCTAGGAGGCTTTAGTTTACAGTAGCATTCAAGTTTTTCCTGTTTTGAACAGGTTATGAAGGAAGAATGGAGTTTCCAGACCATAGCCGCCAGTTGCTGCAGTGTCTGAGTCAGCAGCGTCACCAGGGCTTCCTGTGTGACTGTACTGTTTTAGTTGGAGAAGCTCAATTCAGAGCTCACAGAGCCGTTCTTGCCTCTTGCAGTATGTACTTCCATCTTTTCTACAGGGACCAGTTAGACAAAAGGGATATTGTGCATCTGAACAGTGACATTGTCACAGCCCCAGCCTTCAGCCTGCTGCTCGAATTCATGTATGAAGGAAAGCTGGAATTCAACAGTCTCCCGGTGGAAGATGTGCTGGCTGCGGCTAGCTACCTTCACATGTATGACATTGTGAAAGTCTGCAAGGGCAAGTTGAAAGATAAAGAATTATCTTCGGAAGAGAAGATTAATGATGAGGCGGCTGGTTTGGAGAAAGCGGAGCATTTTCTAGATGCCGGAGTGCCCCTGGTCCACGAGTTTGACCCAGGAAACAAACAAAAATTCAGCGTTGCAGAATACGAGAGAGCAGCAGGCAAAGAAAAGGTCAGCAGTCACCCCGCCTGGTCCTCTGATCATATAAGTGTCAGCTCTGTGTCGACAGAGGCAGAACCGTGCGCCACAGCAGCTGGAAAAACAAAGGCTAATGTCAATAGTTCCACGGGACCTTTGTCCCAAAGGTCTGTTAACTATCCCCTGGCTTCGAGTGATGTGGACTGCGTGCTGGATTTGTCTTTCAAGCCTGTGCTGGGGAGAGATTCCTTACACCCCTCCTATGTCTTTGGACAGCTGGCTTCCGACAGCCAGCAGCAGGGTACCGAGCCACTTGTTAAAGATGAACAAGACTTGCTGTCAGATCAGGAGGATGGCGAAGCCAGGAGTCCAGAGAGTCAGCATTTTGGGAATTCAGCCAAAAGCCTAGTGACAGGGTTAGGACACATGTTCGTAGGGAATGGCAGCTCTCATGCCCGAGAGGAGGATATAGATCAAGAACGAGATGAGAGCGAGGATGACATGGATTCAGCGGACATCTCTGCGGGTGTCCTCGTGCCTCCGGGGCATATCTGCATTTGCCCCCTCTGTAGCAAGGTGTTCCCGAGCCCGCACATCCTTCAGCTGCACCTGAGCTCTCACTTCCGCGACAAGGACGGCTCCCGGACCCGCCTGTCCCCTGACGGGTCGGTCCCCACTTGTACCCTCTGCGGAAAGACATTTTCTTGCATGTACACGTTAAAGAGGCACGAGAGGACTCACTCGGGGGAGAAGCCCTATACCTGCGGCCAGTGCGGAAAGAGCTTCCAGTATTCCCACAACCTCAGCCGCCACGCAGTCGTGCACACCAGGGAGAAACCCCACGGGTGCAAGTGGTGCGAGAGACGGTTCACGCAGTCTGGGGATTTGTACAGACATATCCGCAAATTTCATTGTGGCCTTGTAAAGTCCTTGGTGGTTTGAGACGCGGGATCCTTCTTTTTGTTGTTGTTGTTTGTTTTAATTTCTTTTTTTTTTTTTTAGTTTCGTTTTTTAACTTTTGGTTTCGTTGTTATCCCCCCCCCCCCTTTGAAACAAAACAGGAAAAAAAGGCAGCATCTGAATTATTCCTCCCACCCCTCATTTTATTTTGGTGATATTCACTTCAGGTATATGATCTTTAAAAGATGCAGAGGTATACACTCCAGAGGCCTTCTAATGCAATCCTTCCACCTCTTCATCCCTTCCCCTGCCACCTTCACTTCCCAGCACTGTCCTTTAGGTCTTCTCTTGCGTGCACCCATGGTACATTATTAATGTGAAATGATCTAAGTGAGTCTGCAATGATTTAGCATCTGTTTTCACGCTGGAAGTACTCACTTCGTGGTCAGGGTTTTTGTTTGCTTGTTTGTTTTCTTGGGTTTTTTAATTTAGTTTAAAGAAAGATGATCAGCAGATTCCAGAGAAAAATTTGGATTCCATTAAGCTCTCCTTATGCTCTCTGCGTGTCGCATAGAAACATCCAAAGAGATGAACTATGATTTAAATGCATTTCAGTGTAGAGAAACTTGTCTGCATATCGCAGAGTAAGTGGATGTACTCTTATTTTATAGAGCTAGACAAGATGTTAAATTGGCCCAAATTATAAAAGGGGGTTGAGGATTCCTGGCTGCATCTTTGGTACTGGTCATTTTTATTCTCTTTTATTATAGTAGAATAGTTCTACATCGCTCCTAAAGTCTGAATGCGAAGGTTTTGCTTTGGGACTTAAATTTCTTCCCTACCCATTGTCCTCCTCCCTGGGCTGACCTACTGAAAAGCTGCTTTTGAGTATAGAATGTGGATGGCAAAACTCTTTCTATCTTCAACGTATTCACTCCCGAAACGTTGAAGGCTGCACACTGGGACATGTGAAAAATCATATGGTATGTGAATATTATCGTTCCCATATCAGTACCCAGGGGCTCATCCTGTCCCCCCTAAGGGGGACAGCCGCCCTACAGCAGTTAAATAACCCCTCTCAGTATGGGACTCCTGGGGTTTCTTAGTAAAATGTAACTCATACTATGTGTGTTAGGAGGTGACCTGCTGTCTTGTCTGGAAGTTTGCTGCTATACTAACATCAGCGGCTTGGAATTCTATTTTATATGAAGTTGGTGATTTCCTCTGCACCAAACTGTGCAATCACCGGTTTTTCGAAGGGGCAATATGAAGATAAACCGCTGGAGCGAAGACATGGCCCAGCATTTTCCCCTATGTCCCATCTTTTCAGGGGAGGGTTTTGGGGTATTTTCAGGTGTTGGGTTTTGGTTTATTTGTTCGTTTTTTCCAGTGTTGTTTGTAAACTGAGGCTGCTTCTAACTATAACCAGTTTTACTCCAAATAACTGAATTACTTGCCTAATAGAGCATCCTTTGGTCTGTGCATGTTGGTAAATACCAGATTGTTCCCCTCCTGACAAATTAGCCATTCAAGGTACATGTATATGGGACTGAAAAACGGTAATAATAATAATATCTGAGGTTTTGAATGCCGTTGTGCTGCGTTAGCATTGCCTCACCAGCTTCCTGACACTCCTGGAGTTCTTTTGTGAAACTTAAGCATTTATTTAAAAATTCATTTGAAGCACTGAGATAGATTAATTTAAAAAGTTGTGCTTAAAATACTGTATTTCATCTTATGAAGAAGAAACTTCCCAATGCCTTCCCCCTCTGGTCCATAAACTGAGCACTACCTACGTAAATGATATTGGATGGATTTTTTTATGTTGGATAAGTACTTCCTCTCCTAAAGAAAATCAGGATATACTTGTTGCAGCCTCCTCTTGTTATACATTCATATCGTAAGAGATGAATGTGTAATGTGAAATTTTGCTTCTATTTATAGACTTTGGGTTTTCATTCTAATTTCTTAACTGTAAAATATTTTTGCTGAACCTGTTACATATGAAAGTTGTGGGAGAGTACTGTATCTTGAGCATAAGTGGCTTTGGTACTGTGGTCTTATTTTACTTAATCAGTTTTTCCTTTTTTATTCCTTTTTGCTGTGATTGGAAATAGCACTGAACAAAATCTACTAAAATTAAGTTATTTTTCTTTCTACTAAAATTAAGTTATTTTTTTTCTCCTGAAAATACTTGATATAGTATTTATTAGTTTTGTTGTTGTTGTTGTTTTTTGTTTTGGCTTTTTGTTGTTTTTTTTTTTTGAAGTGGAATTATTACTGTTAATCTATTTCAAAACTAGTTAATTTACACTTCACTTTAAATTTTCTAACGATGGGGTTTGCATGTTGAGCAACATGTAATGAGTTTAATGTAGAGTCAGCATTGCTGAAGCTGGTGATCTTAATTTTGCATTCTTGTTTTGCATTTCAGTCTTCATTTACTGGTTTTTTTTTATTTTTATTATTTTTTTTTAGAAGATCATAAAATAGGATGTGCCATAAGAACATAATTAGCAGATGGAGCAGGGAAAAGTTGAAATGAGTTTGTGTCTGATCTTAGTATAGAAATAATTCATTAAAACTGATGCTGCAAGCATTCTCTGTACTGCAGTGAATATGGGGCAAAAGTTGTGTTGGTTATTTGTTTTAAAGGAAAAAAGAAGACTTTCTCATTCTTGACTACATCATGAACACACTGTTCTCATAGTCTGGTATTTGTGTTCCCACTCCTCATAGCTTGAATTTCTAAAGTAAAAGAATGTTTGCACTTATTTTTGTTCTTAAGGTGACTTCTTTTGGCTATCTCTCTGTGTGTCTCTCTTATTTTTAAGTTGCAATAGCTCGGAGCATGTTTTCAAAATGGTTCATGAGTCTACAGAGAAGTACTGAAAACATGGCACACTTAGGCTTGTCTCTTCATGAACTATTTCACTGTGGGGCAGTTACTGTCTCTGTAGAGAGCAGTCCTGCTCTGCATTTTAAACACTGGATTTGACTTCTACTTCAAACAAATACTGTGAAGTTAATGTAAAAAAAATATCATTGATATTTTTAATTGTTTTTAATCTTGGTGCAGTTCAGATTAAATATGTATATTTAAAGACACTAATTTTTGTGGGAGAGTTTTATAGTATACAGTATGTAGAAAAGCTATTGGAATGGAATATATTTTATAAAAACGTTCTATCACTGTTTTATAGTGAACTATTTTTTCCTCCGTGTTAGTGTAATACTGTTAGTCTAGATATGACAATCGCAGGAAGAGTGATTCAGGCTACTGTTAGCGCTTAGTTTTGCGTGGAGTTCTGTTTGCAACTGTATTGGTATGTGCTGTACAATGTGACAATCGTGACTAGGATTGTTGTCTTTATAAATTTACACAAAATAAACCATGCTAGAGTTGTAAGCGTGAGCCTCCTCCTGCCCCCTTTGTCAGGAGGGGTGTGCTGTTTGGGTGTTTATTATTACTAATATTTTGAAGGTTGTTTTGCTGTGGTTTCTAAAACTATTATGTGCTGTAATAATTTCTTTCTTTTTCAGGGCCACATGGGATTTTGGCCATGTGAGGAGCTGCTATATCTCAGTTAGAGCCTGACCAAGCGTTTCCTTGGGCAGGACTAAAACCAGCACCATTCCTCCATTTTAATCAGAGTATTGGGGAGGTTTGAAGGGCCTCAGCTTTCCCTCTGATACCCCAAGTGAGCTTTGGATCACCCCTGCCCTGATGATGCTGCTTTGCAGCCGTGGACGGGTGCTGGGGACCAGGCGACAAGCCTGTCAATGCAGAAGTGATGTGTGTGAGGACTGGCTGACCAAAGCCATGTTGGCTAACTTGGGTGAGGGGGTTCTCTTAAGCACCAAATCTCTTCCAGACTTGGAAGAGCTGGTATCTGACCCAGCTCCTGCTAACATCCGTGTTAAAACTTGGGTTGACTTCAGCAGGAGCTGGGATTATGGGGAAGACTCAAGGTATTTGCCAGCTGCTTCTCAGGGGAGGAAAATAAGCTGGTAGGTAGGTTTGCACCTGTACTACGTGCACTGCATCTTGTGTTTCTTAATTACTTGGAAGTGAGGGATCCTGGCAGAATCAGGCTGCCTGGAAATGGTGCTGGTTGAAGGGTAGGTAAATCCTAGTTAATGCTGATGTGGAGGCGCAGCTCTCTCACGTCCTGCTATTGTGTGGCTGCTGCTTTGCTACTGCCTCAAAAAATGGTATGTTCAAGCAGATGTCCTGCCTTGCAGGGCTAATGCCTCAGGCCCTGTCTCCAGGGAGGGTAGAAAGCTGCTGGAGATGCACAGTAGTCCTACTGCAATGTGGTGAAGTGTTAGAAACTAGAAATACATACATAAAATCTCCACCATTGAGGGGTGGGTGGGTGTCCCCGCAGCTATTTATTTGTGGCACTCTGTTTTCACTTTTAACTCCTGTTGTCAGTGTATGAAATTTCATTAAAATGTGTTATTTTCCCTTCCCTGCCTCCCCCCCCCCCCCCCCCAATAATGTGTCTGAATGTAGGTTCTGTGCAACAGAAGGGGGGAGCAAAAAGCTTTTCTTTGAGGGGCAAGGTGCTCAGAAAGAAGCAAGCTTGAAGCTAAACCTGGGAGGTGGATGTCTTGCAAAAAGGCTATAAATAACTGAGTGGATTGAGGAGAGCAGCCCACATCTACTCTGGCATGGGCATGCTGTGCCCATTTTCTTTGTTGATAGCAATTGCTAATGTGAATTCTGGCACTCCAAATCCTGATGCCTGTTGTTCTGATAACATAATTAAATCTTAGGAATGTGAAATATAAAAAGCTTAGAGAAGAAACCAGACCACTAAGCGGATACTGGAAAGGGGGGTGAGGAGTGCGTATGTATCAACCGAGCAACGGGATCCCTCTGCGCAGGGTTCCTGCCTGCCAACTGGAGGGTATGCTGGGAATGATCCTGCCCTTCCCTACGGGAAAAGGGGTGACCGCCGGGAGCATCTGCTGTCCAAACCCCAGGCTGCAAGGGCTGTCATCTTCCAGGATTACAGCTCGGAATGGGCTTCTTAGGTTGGCCAGGGTCAGTCCTACCAATGCCAGCAGCTTGGGTTCCTGCTGCCCTTGCAGGGGTTCTTCTTGGGGCAGGTGTTGTGAAACACTTTATTTATTTTTAGCTTTTGTTTTGAAGTGCTAAGTGCCTTCTGGAGGTGGTCTGTCCTTGGTATGCGCAGGGGTGGCTGTGGATATCTGGATGCATCTGGCCATGTGTCACTGAATGCCACCATGCAGCTGGAGACCACAAAGGAATGGCTTTTTCTTAGCTTGGATGGTGGGGTGTGAGTTTGGACTGAGTGCCTTCTGACTACTGAGAAGAGTTCATGCTAACTCATGGGGATGTCACTAGGTAAGGTCCCTGGTGCAGCTGGATCCTGTGCCGTGGGAAGCACTGTGCAGATGGACGATAATTACTGCTTAAATTGGATTCTTGCAGGTGAAATAAACCTCCAGGCATGTTAATGAGGGAGGTCCCTCATGAGGAGTAGATGCAGTGGAGGGGTAGATGGATCTTTGCATTGCCTAGTTTCTTGGTAGTACCATTGCCATCCAGCTTCTGGTGGTGCCCAGGGCTGGATCGTGCTACCCTGAGCTTTGCTTGCCTGTATCTTTCTGCAAAGTTCTGCTGAGCAAGGCGCACAGAGAACATGAAGCAGCAGCTGTTATCTGAGGAAATTAATGGCAGGTGTGACCCAGCAAAAAACAGCCTACGTAGGACAAAGCTGGGCTCCAGTGAAATGGAGGCAGGCCTACAGTGCAGTTGGTGTGTGAAAACGCCTTGTCCTGGGAGGAGGAGGAGGAATCGTGAGCAGGGCTGCGACTGACCTGCCTAGAGAACATTTTGTCTCAGGTTACTCCGTGTTTTGTGCTGGGGAGGACCTGGCTGAAGGCACTGCAGACTGAGCAGCTTTGTGCAGCGGTGTCTTTCACAGCAACCAGACTGAGGGATCCTGGTTTCTTACTTTTCATACCTGAGGATGAACCGCTGTGGAAGGATGCTGAGCACTTTCCAAGTGGTCAGCTTCTGTGTGTGTGCCATAGCCCTCTGTTCTCTTTCTGACCAGTTCCCTTCATCCCAAATGAATAAAGAAAACATCACTAATGCTGTTTTAACAGGAGGAGAGTGAACAAACACATCGGTTATTGTTACCTGTTTCCTGTTTGTTGTTTCCTCTCCTACAGCTGCATGCTTCTGTACACAGCTGGCTCCTCTGCCCTTTCAAACAGATCAGTTGCAGAAAAGTAAAGTGATTGCCAACCTGGCTTGAAAACAAAACAAACACCCCTAATACAACCACCCCAAGGGAAAACAAAAACTCCAACACAAGCACCTTCCCCAGTCCTCTGTTAAGATTTTGGGACCTCGTGTGCATCTATCCTCCATGTCCCCTACCCCAGCAAGAGGACTTTGGCACGGGCAGGGATGACGGCTGGTGCTGCCACCAGCAGAAGCAGCCTGTGCTGGGCCGTACTGCCAGCATTTTCCAGTGGCAGAAGGTGAGCTCTGGCATCCCAAGTGGTTTTGAAGGCTTTTCCCAACGAGTTTTGAAGGAATATATTTTGTAGACCTTGGGACAGAATTGTTAGGAAAAGGATGGCGTATGGTTTATTAACATAGGAATTTGGGGAAATAAAAGTTGAACTTACGACCTTATCCGTAAGTTATTTATCCCTGGGGATAACTTAGCCCCCACACACAGTACTCTCTGTTCCCCAACCTTCCTTATCTCTCTTTTTTTCTGTGCTATCCAGGTGGTGTTATGAGCCATCTGCTGCAGTGATTCAGCAGAATCCATTTAGCACTTTCCCAGAGAGGCCAGCATCTGCCAGGCAAGGGGGAGACCATGGGGAAGCCCGACACATCTGCCGCTGTGTCTGCAAGCAAGGTTTGGGGTCAGCCCCTAACCTCCTCCCGGCTGCCTCGTGGGGCGCAGGTTGTGTGGGGGGAGCACAGCGGTCTTCACCTTCATAGTCATGGCTTGTCTGGCTGGATCAGGGTGGTTAATTATCAAATGGCTGTTTTGGCTTTGGCTGTGGAAGGGAAGGACCTCCCTTGCACTTTGTGATGTTCCAAGGTGTCTGGCTGGCACTTGGCAGGCTCTGGGCTTCCTGGCTGGCACAAGATGGGAATGAGACACTGCCATCTTTGTTCCCAAGGTCACAGTGAGACAGCTTGGACTCAGAAGTGCAAGTGTATGAATACACAGTCCCTAAGGTTGGGGAAATAAGGGGCTGATTTCCCCCATGGGCAATAAGGCAGGTCCAGTCCATCAGGGTTTTGCAGACAAATGCTGTGTGGGGCTGGGCTGGGTTGCAGGAGAGGGGCAGAAAGAGTGATGCCAATTCTGCCTTGGGCACCACAGATTCCACTCCTTTGCTTTGGGGTAGGTCTGGTAGGTCCTCAAGTGTGATAATTGCTTGAATTTTGCTCAGGATGGGGGGTGGGAGGTGTGTGTCATCTTACAGATAATACAAAGTATTTCGTTAACAGTACTGACTTCCCAACCTATTAATAAGGCTAGAGCTAATGCTTGGCAGTGACTGCTGGCAATACTGAGTCAGTATAAAAAGTAACTACCTGGCAAGGTGTTCTGAAAGCCTGTACACGTTTGAGCCTCTGGCAGGAAACCTAATAGATCTTGTGTTCAGAAAATCCATCACATCTGTGCAATAGGTTATGGCAATGAGCACTGAAGAAGGACCAGGAATGAGTTGTGGTATTTCTCATGTACCAGAAGCTATCTTCATTTTATGGAGGCTAGGGACATTTGTAGGAGCAGAAGCTTCTATCTCCCTTACTTTGTAAATGAAATAAAAGTATCTTAGTTTTGGTAGGCTAGGAGTAGTCACCGTGACTAGCATTTCAACCCTTCTGATGGCTCATCAGCTGTCAGAAGACAGATAATGAGGTTGCTCTAGCTGGCTTCCTTTTAATAATTTTCTTAGATGAGTTCAGTCATATCTAACAGTTCTGTTTCTGAAAATGTTTTGTAAGCAACCCCTTTCACTCTGTTGCTGGCAAAGGATGTGCGCGAAATCATTGGAAGAGGAAAGGAAGAGACCTTGTCTGAGCATCTAGTCTGTCATCTTGCTCTTGGGCAGGGCCAACTCACTGTTAGTTTTACCTGACAAGTATGTGTCTAACCTGCTCATGGGAACCTCCTCAGGCAATGTGGTGTGGGCACCCACCTATCCCTTACTTAGCCTGGAAAGACTTTTTTCTCTCGCTAATGTCTAGCTCACATGATAGCCTCTGATGCTTTTGTCTTTTCAGGTGGATAAGGAAAGAAGCTCTACTGGCAGCATGATGACTGAACTGTAGAGCTGGGCTTATGTAGGGAACTGACCCAATTTCTAAACTAGACCTGGATGAAATCTTGGGTAGAGGAGCCAAACTGCAGAACAAGCTTATTCTAATATCCCCTGGGTGTTTTTTTTTCATGGCCAGTAAGTTACAGGAGGCCCCAGGCTGTGAACTCTGCTGTCTGTAAGTGGGCAGCATGAGAAGTGGGCCATTGGGTCAGTGCGCACAAAAGTGCCTTCTGTAAAATGTGCAAGGTTAAGACCTCGGTGCTGTGTTTGTTCTTTAGGAAACTGTTAGGGGCCAACCTCTGCTTGGCCAAAAGTAGGCTGTGTTCTCCTAGGGCTTGTCTTAGCCTTTTTCTTAAGGTATAATTTTGATCTCTTTAAATGAACAACATTAAAAATTTTTAGGGAAAAAAAAAACATGAATGACTGCCTTCCATTTCTTGGAGCCCTCAAACTGAACCTCTGATTCTGACATCAGGAATAACTCCATTAGCCTCTTACTAAATGAAGGTAATTTCTCTCACATTAACAAAAAAGGAGGGTGTTCAGATACTAGGAAAAGTGGGGCAGGGACCAGTCTACACCAGGGGTTATTAACCTTGTGAGACTCATTAGACTGGAACTGGACTGGTGTAGGACAGTGTAGTCTGTGGTGGTGGTGGTAAGTGAATGAAGTAGTGAACACGACAGGCCTTCCTGTGTTCTGCCATGTAGGATCCAAGTGCTTCAGCTGATGCATGTTGAGAGTATGGTAGAGAAAATCACTGCTGGAGGGGTAAGGCCATGATGATGCTCGGGCACCGCTGGGTCTGTGCAGGTTGGTGCTGCAGGTACCCATATCTCTGCTCTGCTCTGGGCTGATGGAAAGGTGAAGTGGGATTAATACATGCTCACCACTGCCTCCTGGTCTGGGCAGCACTTTGTCTCCTGGTGCTTCTCCTGTACCTGGCAGATACACTTTCAGCTGCATGCCTCTCAGGGGTTGTGGAAAGATTGCTTAAGCTCAAGCTTGCCCAAAGGGTTGAGTTTTGCTGTAGCTGGGGGGCAGACCTGAGGGAGCTCTGCTGAGCTGTTTGGCTGCCACCTGGTCCTAGTTTCAATGCCATGAAATTGAAGCACTGAATTCTCTTCAGTTCCACTTATCCATAGGTGGTACAGCCTCAAGCACCTGATGTTGTCTTGTTTGAGCCTTCTAAAAGTTGGGGAAGGAAAGGAGATAGAGTTCAGAGCAACAAGTCAGGTGTGGCAGTGTTTGCCCAGAAGGGATGCAGGCAAAGCTTCAGGCGTTTTGGGACTTGAACTTGCTGTGCTCAACCTTATTGAGCGCTCCATTGTCTAGGATGCAGCCAGCAGTGCCTAGACGTGGTTCTCCATTCCCTCCTGTGAGGGCAAGACTTGCCCAAAGGGACAGTGAAGATGAGAGGCAGGCTCTGTGCTGGTGGGTGAGGACAGTTTTGGGGAGGGAGGAATCTGGGGCTGCAGAACTTGAACACAAAAGTGGTGATTGGGTTTGGATCAAAGCACAGGGCTCTGGGCTTTGGTCTTACCTGAAAAAGGCTGTAATATTGCTGCTACTTCTTGTTGCTGGTGCTAATGGGGCTGAGATGCTCTGGTTCTTGATAGGACCCCGAGTTCCAATGGGGCAGAGAAACTGCTAAATACTTCGTGAGCTCTGTGTTCAACTCCACAGCATCAGCAGAATCAGAAACTTTTGCTACCTCTGAAATTATCCTGAAATGTCACCTGAGACTTTCCACAGGAAAAGCCACCTGGTCTACTGTTTGGTTTTTTTTTAGGGTTTTTTAAGCCTTGCTGCTGTAAAACTACAATTTAAAAGATCAGTCAACACTTTATTCTTCAGTATTCGCAAACATCAGAAGATGCCAAAACTTACTGAACAGTGCTCTGAAGTAATGTATGAGCCGGGTGACTTTCTTACATTGTTTTACTGTGTCTCTGGTAGCATACTGGCAAGCTCCTGCAACATTTTATTGTTCACCTTCAAAACAGAAGTTCTGGCTTTTTGTTTCACTTATTTCCAACCCAGCAAAAAAATGTCAACTGCTTTCAGAATAGGGAAATGTAGGAGATTTATCTTGGAAAAAGGGTTTTCAAAATACACCCTTTTATCTGTGTTTTTCTCTGTTTACTGGGTCTTCAGGGTATGTCATGTGGCTGTGTGAAGTTGTTGGAGCACAGGGGAGTGCAGGGAGGTTATTGGGAATGTAACTACAAACACCAGATTTGTCCCTCAGGATGACCTCATGCACAGTCATGATATCTGGATCTCTTAATTCTCCTCTAAAGTTGACATATCTGAAAGCCTTCTTGCTAAAATGTCAGCGCCGGGAGTTTCCCTGGGAGAGCCTGTATCCACATCATGACCTGGCACAAACTCCCTGAGCTTTTACAACTCTCTGGTGTTAAAGGGTTCTGTGGAAGAAAAATAGATGTAGTGAGAGCTCTCACTGCATCTCTGGCTTTTGGCACTGCAGCCAAAGCTGGCTGATTCAGTAGGTTTTAGAATGTGTGTTTAAATTATGATTTTTTTAATGGTTTTGTTTTTTTTTTCCTTTATCAATCTGCTCAGGAGAGTAATAGATCTGCAGCCTTTCACTGCTATTCTTCAGGTTTGCCGCCCCACTGATGTTCACTTGTGGAGGTACCAAATTGCAGAAAACACAATGCACTTTCTACAGAAAGTGTTTGTGGTTTTGGCCATATCCTGCAAAGCCCAGCCCCGTGGGGCAAACTCCAGTGCAGTGGTGCAGACTTTTGCCCATGTAAAGGCTGTTGAACGGGCTCTGATGTTGCACAACTTCCAAGCAGACACAGCGGCTTCAGCTACCTGCAAGCCTCTCCCTCTTCCTTGTGTACTTTGAAACCCTGAGGGAGGCAGAGTGGAGAATGAGTAAGTCATTGGGAACAGATGTTGCACAGTAGCAGCGAAACAAATATTTTGTGTTTATGCTACTTCAATTCAAGGGTATTGTTAACACCAACATGTCTGTGTTAACTCACCCTTTTCGCAGCATAACTCCGCTGCAGAGCCATCAGAACTGGTTACTCATAAAATTCTGCTTAGAGCAGGGTGAGCCCTGAGATCCCGAACATGTGCAGTTTGGTTCCTAATTCTGCAAAGCATGTCGGATATCCCCTGCCTGACCTGTTTGCTATCCCATAGCTGCGAGTGGCTGTTTGCTTTGCATAAGGAGGGAAGACACTACCCAGAAGGTCTCAGAATTTGTTTTGCAGCTTCCTCCTCCTCCCCTCCTGAAGCAGTTTCTGTGTGAGAAGCAGATACCCTGGGATCCTGGGATCTATTTTACTTCTCTCCCCGCTCCAAGACCCACCTATGCCTCTCTCCAGGCTTTTGCTTGCAGACGTGATGGGATTGAGGTGTACAGCTGCCCCTCCATCCCCTTGTCCTCAGCTTGGTAGGCTGAGAAGTGCCTGGTTCCCCAGCCCTGGAGGATATTATCCCCATGGCAGCATCTGGCTCTTGGCAGGCTCTGCGGGCAGCCGTGCTGGCAGGGTTTGGAGTTCCCTTTTAGCTTTGTCGTGTGGTAATCTGTCAGTTGGCTCTTCGGGCTCCCTTGTTCTCCTGCATGCCTTTTCTTCTCAACAAACCTCTTAATTCGGAGCTGGTCAATGAGAGCTTTGAGAATGCTCCTTGGAATTGCTCTCCATGAGGCGTTTCTTTTGCTTTGCTCCAAAGAGAGAATTTTGGCAAATCTTTATTTTATTATAACAGTAGAAAGAGGGAAAAAAGCTGATCAAGTTCCTAGTAGCTCCGTGGAGTCTGTTAGTGTCAGCGGACTGGATAATTTACTCTACTGATTGTTCTGGCTCTGATTATTTACAGAAACCCTAAAAGCATTGCCTCCCTCCCCAGGAAGGAAGCGCTGGTGGTTTTAAACAGCAAGAAAAGACTTTAAACAAACCAAGAGTAAAATATGAAACGCAACTCTGCTTCTCCTCTTGAAAATGAGTGTGTCTGGGGACAGATCCGCAGCTGAAGCAAATCCCGCCTGTCCCCAGGATTGTGTCACCGTGCGCTGTTTCAAAACCGTCCCCCAAGGATATTAGTATTCTTTTCTCCATGTATGAATAAGCCACTTACAGTGCATAGCTGCTATATTACAATTTCCTAAGAGGTGCTGGCATCTGGAGAGATTACATTCCACTGGCCCCTGGGATGGAAAGAATGAGTTCAAGAACAAAGAATGAAATCCTCACTTCTGCACTCAGAAATCCGATATTCACCAAAGGCTAAGGGTGAGCTGGTAATCAGACCTCGACGTTACCGGTGCTTGGTGCGACCTTCCCCTTTCCTGCCAAAAATTGGGCTGCACTGACACATCCAGAAAATTAAACTTAGTACCACTCAGGCTGGACTTGGTGGTTGGGGAAAAATAAACCAATCTCAGTGGTGAACTTTGCAATGCCGAAATGTGTAGGATTAACAGCTCTGGGATCCAGCATCTATTTGCAGGACTGGCATGGTTCATGCCGTGGTCTTGGCAGCCATGGTGCAGCCCCGGCACCTTGCTCTGCAGAGACACCTTTCTGGGTGGGAGGAGGATGTTGAGCGCCCGGCTGCCTGCCAGCTAGCATTGAGCCGCCACACAAATTGCAGTGTAGCTGCAGAAAATTGAGATCGCCCACTCCTAGCAGGCTGTGCCATCGGCTGTCTGGCAGGATTGATGGTTGTCACTACCGAACACTGCTGAGCTGGAGCCAAAATCAAATGAGTGGATGGCCTCGTGAGCCTGCTTGAGGGGGGAAGAAATTAAAAACCTAAGAACTTCTTTTCAGTTCAGAAGCTAAACTAAAGAGGCTTGTTCCACTTTATAATTGCTTAGCTGGGAAGAAGGGCTGGGAAATGTTCTGCATGTGAAATTAAAAGGTCACAGGTTTTCAGCTGTCTCAGTACCATTTTAGGGTGCAGGAGACTCTGGCAGGAAGGAGAAAGCATTTCTTGTGCAAAACTGTCCCTGGGAGCAGAGGGATGGTTAACCATAGCCAGCCCTAATTTTAACAGCTGTGGCTTAATGTTGGTTGTGGCAACGCGGGACAAGCTAATGCCCTTTAATGTATTTCCTTTTTCACACACAGACAACCAGGCCTGGGCATGCTCTAGGCCGTGATTGTAGCAGTGGCTGATGCATGATAGCAATGAAGCAACTGGTTATAACCTCCTTGGTAAATCATAGAATCACAGAATGGTTTGGATTGGAAGGGACCTTTAAAGGTCATCTAGTTCCAACCCTCTTGCAATGACATCTTCAACTAGATCAGGTTGCGTAGAGCTCTGTTCAACCTAACCTTGACTGTTTCCAGGACAAAAAATGGGGACTAGGTTTCCCGAGTCTGAGTGAGGGGTGTAGCCAAAGGGTTTTTACAAAATCCTGGTAGGAATGTATTGTTAAAGCCTGGTTTGACTGCAATAGCTAAATTGAACCAGATCCACATCAGCAAAGCAGAGACCAGGCCCTGGCATCCTGTAGCTCTAGCATGGTGTTTCTTTACCTTTCAGTCTCCAAATAATTCACAAAAGAAGTATCTAGACCAACATCCTGAAGGCTGAGAACAATATGAAGAATGGTGTGCATTAATCCCTACTCCTTCACCTTTTGAAAGAGGGACAGAAGAAAGCAAACCAGAAAGGAAGGAGACATGCTTCCTTCTCTCCCCTGTATGTTGAAAAAATATGCTTCTTCTTCTGCCTGCTTCCTCTTTCCTTCACTTATGTCCTCAGTGTGGTGAGACACAGAGACTAAAAAGTGTTTTCCTTGACCATCTGTGTCAAGTTTCTATCCTGGGATGGGAGTGCTGTGGTGCTGCTGCTCCCCAGGCTGGGAAGGCTGGGTCTGGTGCTCCCTCTCCCGTTATTCCCACTGGTACAGGCAGTCTGTTTGTGGGGAGAAGATCTGAACTATCCAAACTAAATCCATGGGCTCTGTGGGAAAAATGGTGTAACTTATTATTGAGTTACATTAACAGATGTGAGCTTGCCTGAGCTGAGGAAAAGCTTCATTGCCTGGTGACGTGGCCTCTCCAGGATGTGTCCTTATTTTTTCTTCTAGTGTGACTTGAGGGGACTGGTCCTGGCAGGGAATGTGGTTACAGCTGTGGGGATACTCTAGTGCCTATGGTGAGAAACAGTGAGGGGACAGGGGCATGCTCCTTTCCATGGTATTAGCAGCACCTACATTGCTTGTTCATTGTGGGTACCAAGTTGTAGAGATAAAATGCATGGGTTTTACTGCCTTGGCAGACAGCAAGACTGTAGCTGCGCATGCTGTAGAAATTAATGTGTTTGTGATCTCACCAAGGTGCTGAGCACCAGCTGTGTAGTCCTGCCTGGTACAAAATGAGTTGAAGAATCAGCCAGAAGCATGCAACGGCAGCAGTGAGGCAGGGATTGCATCCTCTGCCCTGCAGCCCAGAACTCCTTCGGGGTCATATCCTCAAAGATGAATCCTTCCAGCTGCCCCAGGCTGTGAGGTGAAGCTCTCCTCTTCCTCAGGAGCTCCTTCTCCATTTGGCCAGCAAACTTTTCAGATGGGCTATAAATATGTACCGGAGGTGCACCTAGGTGTACCATGCCAGGCCAACGCTGCTGATACTTGCAAACTTTACTTATTCACAGTTGAGTTCTCAGTATGTAGGCTACCTAAACAGTGTGTTTGAAATGAGTGCTTCCTAGCTCCTTGAGCAGGCACTTCCTTTCTGTGCTGGCTTTGGGATGGTTGCTTACCCCATAATGCCTCCTACCTGACTGTGGTCTCAGGTCCAGCCCATGGCCACTTTCAGCCTGAGGAATCTTTCCATCACTCCTCTGCTGTAAAGAAAACCAGTTACGAGTGATATGCCTACCCCTGGGGCAGGCACACAGAGGGTTCATTGGCCACATGTTTGTATCCCATCAAAGATGGTACTTGGTTTGGTTCCTTCTCCCTCCCTCTTCCCTGCTAGGTGGGATAGTGTCTTTATATCAAGTGGCGCAAGAGAAGAATGAAGATTTAAACTCATTTAACCTTGAACATAGTCATTAGTTAAGCAATTAAAATTAAAGGGTGAGTTAATGGGCAGTGTCAAACATTCGGAGAAACATCTGTTGTAATAGAAGTCTGCCTTTTAGCTGATGAATAATTGATCTGCTGTTTGTCAGCACCTAAACCCAGCCAAGGCAGCAGTGCTGGCACTGCTAGAGCATCTTCTTTGTCCCCTGCCCAGCTGTGTGCTCCAGGAGAGCAGGAGGGCCTGACCACCACCACTTGAAGATGCATTATGTAAACCCCCTGAATTGCATCCCTGCTGGGCCTTTTGCTTTCCTGGGATCAGATGTGTTGTTTCAAGTCTAGAGGAATTAATGATCTATTTTTAAGTCTTTACTGATGCATGTGTAGATGGATGCGGTGTCTGTCCAGACACCGACAGCCGGGGATGTAGATGATTCAAGCTGCTTTGAATTGTATCACCAAGTTAAATTAACTTGCTTTTTGGCAAGCAGAGGATGCAAGTGAATGCCTTCACTAATGCATTAAGGTAATACAGTAAATATGCCCAGAGTTTGAGGGATAAATAGCAGAGAGCTTTTGTCTCTTGGCTGTGGCAGAACCAATAATGCTGAAGTCACTGCTGCACTACCATCATCTCCCATGGAAAGCCCCTTTTGTGTAGAATAACAAACAGCAAAAGGTGTTTGGGTGAAGTCTTGAGTCCTGTGAAATGAAAGAGAACTCTGCTGTTCCCAGCAGTAAGATGGGATGTTACCCCGGGCACCTGGCTTTGCAGACCTACCTGGGAAGTACTTCCATGCTGTGCAGAAAGTGCAGATGGAGCAAGGTGAGACAGTGTGGATATGCTGCCTACATGAACTGAGTTTCAGGCAAACTGGGCTCTTGTGTGTGTTTGGGAGCACCTGAACAGGGTAGGGTGATAGAGCAGGGTCTCATTCGTGTGATTTGCTCCTCCACATACCCCAGTGCTGAGGCTGGGGCTGAAAAAAGTGACAGAGCGACCCAGAAACTGAATTGAGGGCATGAAACATTTGTAGCGTGGGATGGTGGGAGAAGGAAACCCAGGTCACAGAGGGTTCTTGATGTGCTATTTTCTATATTACTTCTTAATCCCTTAAAAACCTCAAACTAGGCCTGTTATGTGATTCCTCAAGTCTTGTGCTTGTGCAAAACTGTGCAAAAAGCTGAACTAAACCAAAACCCATCTCCTAACTCCAGCATGAAGGAGAGAGCTGGTTATTAGCAAGCCCAAATGAGCCCTTCCACCCCGGTATTGGGGTGCCATGACCACAGACCTCTTTATAGAAGGCAGTTGGGAAAAAAGCTGTGTGAGGGCAGCAGAAAAAGCATGATGACAATTAATTTGAAGGTATATCAGAGGCAAATGTTGACAGGAGGTAGGTTATCCCCCCACCTCAAGATGAGTCTGGTGAAGTTTTTACCCTTTGAGGTAAAAGGCAGTAATATCCAGTTGTCTATTCGCTAGAGAGAAACATCACCTCCATGCTCCTAAACAAACCAGTTGCATTAATATTTGGTTTTCATATACTCATCTCCATTGGATTTTTTCTTCTTCCTTCAAGACTATCTGTAGAACTTGAAATAATGCAGTAGTTCTGGTTTTGTTTAAAATCATGTTAATCTGTATTTGCATCATAAGCATAGAGAAAGGGAAATAAACTGTGATGGGAAAATTATCTGTATGTCTTCATCTGGTTTTAGCTGACAACAAGCAGAACCTGTAGCTTGGATTCTTCCCTCATCTCCCCCTCTGCAAGCAGAGGCTGCCTTAGCATCTGCCTGCACTTTTGCTGCTGCTTCAACTTCTTTGCTATTTTAGACCAGAACATCTCTTTTTTTTCAATATACAATAGTCCTTGGATTATTTAAGTGTTTGACATGTTGGTCCACTTTCACCTTTCATTAACTCATCAATATTGTCTTTAATGACATGTGAATGCAAACAGACCTTGCTTTGAAGCCTGTGTACAGTGGCCAACACATTTTGCTTGCTCTGGATCTCTCTGAGGTGTGTTGTGTTTAAACAAAATTTTAACTGCTGAGGATATGAACACGCATAACTGCCCATCCAAATGTGTATAGGACGTGTACAGAAAAGATGTTTGTGTTGAACTTCACATGGAAACTTTTCTAAAGCAAAGATAACTGAGAATTTTTATATCCTAGAGGAATTCTGCTTGAGGAAACGAGACTGATTAAATAAGAAGATTGTATTCAAGACTATAATTCAGCCAGTACAGGTCCCTCCCCTCCCCCTCCCCCCCCCCCCCAAGAAAAGAGCCATTTTCAAACTTCAATAACAAAACAAAACCAAACCAACCTTAGAAACTAAAAAATAACATAAAAAAAAAAAAAAACAAAACAAAAAAAAAAACCCAGAACTCTGGCTTTTGAAATTTACTGATTTCTATGATGGCCTATAATGTAGAGCCAAAAGTGTGATTTTTCTACTTTACCCCAAAAAATGCATATTCATAGCTTCATCTCAACCACAACTTCGTCATTGTCTCTGTGGTTATACGAGTGACACTGTTTCCATTATAATAACCTGGTTACATTTTCTTGGCTATAAACCTACAAAACTCGTAATTGTACGTACTTTCACCCAACGATTTTGAATGAAGGATCTGTGAAGAAATCTCTGCTAAGTATTTTAGCTGATGTTTGTGTTTGTTGACTTAAATGGAAGCAGATTTGAGCCTTGGGAAGGCTGCTGCCCTTCAGATAACTTCCCCAAACACCACTTTTTCATGTGTAGTAGCCAGATATTTTCTGAGCTAACTTCTTTTCAGCACTTCTGTTTACATCTACTGATAATATAAGGGGATTTACCCCAGAGCTTTCTTGGCTCTGACAAGCATTCATCCCCCACTTGCCATGTCTTCTCAGGGAAGGGAGCAAAGCAGTCTCAGTTTATCTGAGGATGCAGGTTTCAGGAACAGCTATTTAAGAAAAGTGTAGTTTATGCATGTGAATACAGGATTGATGGGAGCTGTAGACTAATCTGCTTACCCTGCACATTGTTATGGCAAAGGATTTGAGTGGTAATGCTTAATTTCAAATTGCATTTTCATTAGGGTTATCAGCTAGTTTGGTAGTGGCTGGACAGGAAGGAAGGCTGCATGCACAAGGGCATTCCCTGCCTTCCTCACTAATGCCACAGTGCTCTCCTGGCGGGGACAAACTCGGGGTCTTCACCTGAGCTCTGCAGAGCCCAGATACAGCAGTCCTCCTTCAAAAATGGTAAAACTATATTTGGAGGCCTGATACAGGGGTACTTGGCATAGCTGGTGCTCTCCTGGCTCCTAGAAAGGCTGGATTTGGGTGTGTGACCTCTTCTTCAAGGCTGCTTTTGGATTTCTTAAGGAAAAGATGGGTGTGCTCCACCCTGTCCCATCCCTGGAGACCACCTAGACCACCTCTGCTGTAGGCTGGGGGTTGAGCATTTGTTAGGAGGTGGCAGCAGGAAAGGGTGCCAGGGCCTGGACTCCCCTTGCTATGTTTGTAGTCACATCCATGGTCCTCCAGCTCCTGCCCACAGGTTGATGTGGTTTGAAGTTGCCTGTTGTGTTGCCATCCCAGCTTCACTCCCTGTGAGAGATTACCCTGAAGCCATTCAGACCAGAGCAGGCTGGTGGGCTTAAACCAACTTCTGTCCAGAGCTGCTGCTGCTCCTTAGCAAGAGCAAAGCAGGGGCACTGCCAGCTTTTCCCTTTATCCTTTGATCTGGCTTTTCCCAAGCAGATACTTGGGAGAACAAAGTGAAGCTGGGGAGGGAGGAGGAAACCTCTTCACATTGCAAAGACATCATAGAGATGCTGCTGAGGAAAGTCAGAATAACTACTGATTCTTTTCAAAATAAGAGACGATTGATATGGCATCTTCTTCTGAAAAGCTTCTTGCAATGTTAGCAACTACCCAGGCAAAATAAAGGAGAAAGGTACAACTTCCCAAGCCTTGGGTGTTCTGCCAGCGATTGACAGCTCCACTCCTCCTGTCATCTGCAAACAAGCTGAATTCCTCACCCTAACAACAGTTGGAAGAATCTGTTTTTATAGCCTAGAAATAGGGGCTTGGCCTTGGCCTTTTTTGGTAATCTGTTTGGAATTTGGTGGTGGTGATCAACAGTTGTTTAAAGCTGCTGGCAGCCTGCTGGTCTTCACACAACGGCTCGGTGGTCTTGGGCTCTTTCCAGCTCTGTGCATTAAACATTGCTTTCCGATGATGCAAGGAAAAGGGTGCAGTCAACTCTAAAAGGCAGAAAATCTAAACCTGATGAAAGGAAATGCTTTTCCACACAATTAGCCTTTGGGATTTGTTACCACATGGAGCTGCTTAGGCCAAACATTTTGCACATCTTTGGGGGAGGAAAGGGTATCTGGAGATTTATATGGAAAACAGATTTTCTGAGGAAAAAGGTTCAAATTTGAATGAGGGGTCTGAAGTTCAGAGCAGGAATTTTGACTTCAGTTTGAGGGATTAAGATGCTCTCTGGGCTACAACAAGGTCTTGAATTGCAACCTGTAGTCCTAAGTGAGCATCACAACTATCAGTTGCACTGTTAATTTGCTTTTGTAACTCATTTCTCTACTACTAGTTCACTCACTAGCATGAACTTCCCCACCAGAGGAGTTTCAGCAGTGATACCGTTTCCATTACCTTCCTCTGTGGGGCCATAGCATGGGCTGGGCTTGATGGTTTTGTCTGTGGGCATCAGAGGCATTGGTAGCTTCTTCCATCACTCCCGCTGATGGGTGACTTTGTGCTGTGGCAGAGGCTGAAATCTACTTTCCCTTCAGACAGGGGCCAACCACAGAAAGTTTTTCTGCATGAAAAGGCTGGCGCAAACCTTGCTAGTGGGAAAGGTTTCTCCTGGCTGCAGCCTCAAAGGCATTGGGCCTCTGAAGAGCCACCTGAGCCATAGTTTTAGTGTGGTTATAAGGGATATGACATCCTTTAGTCACCTCATGTTGAAATGAATGTGTCTTTTTACAGTGAGTTTTCCTTTCTCTTTTGTTTTGAGAGTGCGAGAACCATTTAAAAAGAAAAAACAACAAAAAAATCCCCCCTGGGTTTTCCAATTCCACCTGAAACTCAAGCCCTTCATTTTAAATCCTTTTGGCAGTCTGAATTTGCATCCAGGTGTTTTGTTATATGGGATTTGTTCCAGTGTGCCACAACTGGTTCCATCCTGTTTGCTGAAATGGGCATTTGTAGAGAAGGTCTTTCAAAGTAGCAAAATAAACCCACAACAGAGTGAGACATTATTGCTGTTATAAAGAAGCGCTGGGTACAACACAAATCTCTACAGAACATCCCTGATTACCAGTGGGAGAGAAAGCACTGCTGTGCGTCTGGATTATACATGTAGATATAATCTTGGATCAATGGGAGCACTCAGGTGCCTTAAGGGTGTGCTGGCCTCTGTGCCTTAGGCTGTTATGTGAGGACATTTTGGACCCAGAAATGCCCCTACTATACCTCAAGAGTGGTGGGGATGATGTGGCACCTGCTGGCACCCAACAACCTAGTGCAGAGAGCCCCTGAAATGGATTTTCACTGAGCCCTGGGAGCTGCTACCCGGTGGGAGATCGGTGCTGCAGTGGAGCGTGTGCGTCTCCACAGCACTGCAGAAATGCACAACAGCCCCAAATCGCCTCCTTTCCTTCTTTGTTGTCTCTCATAATAACTATAGCACTTCAGGATTTAGAAATATCCTTTATCTGATATTTGCTCCATATTCTCAGTCAAAATTATGTCTCCCGTAAAGTATAATGAATAGATGATTAAACTGTCCACCCTCAACCCAGTACTGTGTGTGAGTCCCTGCTTGCCTGCCTGCACATTTTCAATGTATATTGTGCAGTAATAGCATTGTAAAAGAAAGGGGGAGTAGTTTTTATCACTACTTTGCCACTTACGTTACACTTTTGTCCTGACGTAAACACCTTCTTCTTATCTTTTTAAGCCTTCAAACGCTGTCTAAGCCTTGGATACACCTTGAAACAATTCCTGAGCCTTGAAGGGCTGCAAATACAGTAGAAGGAAGCAGTTTGTCTCTCACTGATGACCTATGAGCATCCTCTAGTGTGCATTTAAGGTAATACTTACACATCCCCTGCCTGGATGAATTACAAAAGACTGTCTTATCAGGGCAAAGGAGCAAAAGCCCAACATGAAGTTCATGGTAAAAGGCAGCACAAGATGCTAGCTAAGGAAGTAAATGCAAATACAGGCAGTAAGTGCTTGCATCCATTCAAGGCTGGTTTCAGGAGGAGTTAACAGCACTGAAAAGCCCACAGTGCTTTCTGTGGGATGGTTGGGTAGCTCTCATCTCTAAAACTCTGAGCAAAACTGAAAGCCAACCATTTCATAATGTTAAATGTATTGAGATGGCTGGGTATATTAAATATGGAAGACTTGTTGCAGAAAAACACCTTAAAATGAATTAAGATGAATATTATGTGCTTGCAGATTACAATAATGGCTGTAAGGGGTGTGCTTTGACTATAAAAGTATTTTTGCTAATTAGAAAAGGTAAGTGAAACCACCTTTGAGGTTGTGGGATTTTTTTTCTCTTGCTGTGAAACCTACTTTATATTTTTGGTAACAGTAATCAATTTTCACTGCACTGTGAAAAATGGTGCATAATGAAGATTGCAGCTAAAGATTTTAAAATAGCTATTATGTGTATCTGAGCTATTATGATATTACATGATACAAATCTAGTCTCCCATGCCTTCTTTTTTCTTCTGTAAAATAGGAAAAAACACTAAATTCCCTGCTTCAGAAGGGGTCAGACCTGTTATCCTGAGCATTCAGCTACAAGATGATGTGAAGCTTTATCAGTATTAAAAGTGAGTGGACATGTGGCCAGTGACAATATATTACCTCCCAATGTATGGACAGGAGAAATTATGCCATACTTTCCTTCTATATCTCACTGCATGTTAGCATTTTGGCTTTCCTCGGCTAGCAAACTACCCCTTGCCAGTGAAGTCTCAGCACAGACTTAGTTTCCACTTACCACCTCCTTTTGCAGAAAGCCTACTGCAAGCCTGACTCTGTGCATACATATGTTCATAGAATGGATCATAGAATCACAGAATGGTTTGTGTTGGAAGGGACTTTAAAGCTTATTCAGTTCCAACACCCCTGCCATTGTCAGGGACTCCTTCCACTAGACCAGGTTGCTCAAAGCCCCATCCAGCCTGGCCTTGAACACTGCCAGGGATGGGGCAGCCACAGCT
>JASSUY010027636.1:0-16299 GCA_032466535.1 Forpus xanthops | reverse complement strand
GTAAGGGTGGTGAGGCACTGGAATGGGTTGCCCAGGGAAGTTGTGAATGCTCCATCGCTGGCAATGTTCAAGGCCGGCTTGGACATAGCCTTGGGTGGCATGGTTTAGTGGGAGGTGTCCCTGCCCCTTGCAGGGGGGTTGGAACTAGATGGTCTTAAGGTCCTTTCCAACCCTAACTATTCTGTGATTCTATGATTCTTATCTAAACCTACTCTCTTTCAGTTTAAAACCTTGTCCTGTCTCTACAATCGCTGATAAAGAGTCCCTCCCCACCTTTTCTGCAGGCCCCCATTAAGTACTGAAACCATCCTGTTATAAGGGTGGCTGCAGTTTTTTTTTGGTTATTGCTGTTGTCTGCTAAAAGCCTGAAGCAAAACACTGATGAAAACTTCTGCAGGAAAGGAAGGCAGCCTCTGATTCCAAGAAGCACAGGTATTAGGACAAGTAACACACTCCATTTGTGTGCAAACCTAAAATAAGTAGAGAGTAAAGGTGAGATCAGGACAGCCACAGATTAGATTAATCTCACCTTGGTGGGATGAAAGTCTTTGAAAGGAACTTTGAAGGGATGGGCACTTGCCAATGTGGAAGCAAATAGAAAATGAGATAATATGCAACAGAGTTTACCCAAAGTCAGCCATGCCAGCCTAACCTGTTAGCTTTCTTTGATAAGAGAACTGATCTTCCAGACAAAAGCTACTGCATCTGTACATAACTTGCTTGTACGCTACTCGCTTTTGGTATCTGAGCAGTTGATAAAGTGCCATTTGGGAAGTTACGTATTAAGATAGGAATAAGTACGAGTGTTGGAGGGGTAATGAATTGTCCAGGGCAATGTGAGTAGTAGAGAAGACCTCAGAGTAGCTGCTGGAGCAGCTCTTCAAGGAGACTGGAAAACCATCACCAATATGGGGGAGCTGGCATGTCCCAGTGGGCCACAGATGGAAAGAGTACGAGAAAAGGATAAAATTTAGTTGCTGTGAGCTTGAGCTCATGGAGTAACAAGAGAATTTCTGCCACCCCTGTGGGGAAGAGTTTTAGGAAGAGCAGCCCAGGGTGATGTTCAAGGTAGAGCCTGATGTGCTTATATGTGGGGTGTTGTGATGTAGTTGCCCGAGGTTAACAGAGGACCAGGCTCAACCTGGGAGGTAGCTAGGCATTACAATACACCTAAAGAAGTCCATGCTAAAAAAGAGAAATGGGGAAGGGAAAAGGACCTGAAATTTGAGAGGATTTGTTTTTCAAGGGAGGAACATGAAATACTGAGCAGCAAGAAAGCTAAATAAGACAATTCTGAGTGAGTGCTCTGAAAGGAACTGATCATCTGTGTGTCCCACAGTAAGAGTGGACTTCAAAGGAGGATCATTTTAAGGTATTCCCTGCTCCTGTTTTACCCCTCTGTCACATCTCAGACAGAGTCATTCAGGTACAGAAGCAATTTCTGTTTCTATTTCTATCTCTTTAACTATACTGGCATCAATACGAGAGATAATTCCTCACCTGCCTCCCTCTTTTATTCAGGTACAGTTTTCAGTATAGCTCTTTATCTATTTTTGGAAAGGAAGATGGCTAGACAGGGGTAAGCTAGCCTTATACTGGTGGGCTGCATTAGAGTAAGTTTATTTTGCTTTCATAAAAAAGAGAATTCACATTCTCAAAGGTTCTTTAAGGTTGAGATTTTCTTTCACGTAAGCACACAGTAGTATATACAAATATTTACGTATTTGTATTTAAAGCCAGTCATGGTGGTATTCATGTGCTGCCCTGTATGGAATTAGTGTTGAAACAGCTGAAGGAATCACAGCATAAGCAGGAACTTGGAGAGTCCATTATATATGAGGGAGTCCTGAAGTCCCTTATTTGGCTGAGACGCTCTCCAAACGATTTTCTAAGTATCAATATCTCTTGATGTGATCAAATGTACAAAAGAACAAGTTCACAGCTTATTACATATCTTGGAGAGGTCTGAAACCACAAAATGTTAAGCTCAGTTGACATAATACCTTTTATAGGTGAGGTTGGCAGTGCTACTGCTAACTTCCTCTCATAAACCCATTTTCACTTAGTAATATTTGTTTTAAGGCTTAGTCATTTGGGTTAACCCCCTCCATCCTCTCTTTGCCTCAGGCCTAGAACTGAATCCAAGTTTCTTTGCAGTTACTTCTAAGAAAGACTAGAAGTGAAAAGAAATGCTGGCAACCCACTCTCTTCAGAAACTCTAGCATTGTGCTGATGCGGAAGGAGCTTGGTCTTCATGGCTGCCTCTCTTCCACACTTGACCCATCTTCCTCAGTCAGACATATAACAAAAATGGAGAAGGACAAGTTGCCACCTATGCTCCTCCACCTGCCATTTTCCATTGCCTGAGCCTTCAGAGCAGGCTCTAACCTTAAGGGTCTTTTCCAACCTAAATCACAGAATAGCTGAGGTTGGAAGAGACCACTGGAGGTGACCTCATCCAACCTCTCTGATCAAACAGGCTCATTGCCTGTTAAAACCTAAAGAAACCTGCTCAGGACTGTGTGTAGATGGCTCTTGAATATCTCCAGGGAACGAGATTCCATAACCTCTCTGGACAGTCTGTTCAAATACTCAACCACCCCCACAGTGAAAAAGTTCTTCCTCAAAAGGCTTCTGTGATCCCCTGATTATGAAGGAGTGAAAGAGCATATGGACGAACCCAGAGCAACTGTATATGGCCCAGTCCTTACACCTTAGGCTTCAGGCCCCTGTCTACTTTTACACCATTTCACACCATGATAAAGCAGGATTTCCAGAAAACCATCTTCACTGGCATCAAAGAACTTAAGTAAATCCAATCTAAGGCATTTGTTTGGCATGTCAAATTTTAAAATAAATTCTTGTAATGAAACTGCAAGTAAGATAGTATAAAACTACAAATAACTGAGTAAAGCCTAATTGACAGGGAGGTGTAAAGCAAGTGACTTAGCAAGGCAGGTGACTCTGGGGAGAACATGCATAGCTTTTTATAGGCAAATATTGCAGTTGGGCTAGATGATCATTGTAGATCCCTTTCCAACTGGAAGTATTCTACTGTAATACTTCAAAGAGAACTGCTGGGCATACACCATAATTTTCAGCTTACTTCTTTTGCTAACTTGTGATTTAATCAGGTCAGGGAACTAAACACAAGATAAACAGGTTCAAGCAGCACAGATCTTGAAAATCAAACCAGAAACACTCATGTCACCAAGGCCACTCTGGATTTTGCCTGTTCAGGATGCTACCTGAATTGCAGGTTGCTGAGCTTTGTGGACTGATGCCCTCCCATCTGCAGCTGGGGTGGTTCTGTGCGTTGGGAGTGTGTGTGTGAGTATTCGCCCATGGACTTGCAATTGCTCACCTCCTGCTCTGCTCTCATCCTGTATTCTCTGTGTAATCTATTGCAGTCCTACCTTGATAGGACGCAGGTAGCATTTGGCTCATACTGGCAGTGGCTTCAGCAGGACAGGATGGATAGTAGAAGCATTTAAAAAATGTGTATCATGAATAGACACAGATGAGGCCAAATAATGTGTCATTTGGTCAGTAGAAAGTCTGTTCCTACTACTTGATCAAGATTGTAGAGCTGCTGCATAACAGCAGTGAGGGGAGGTTTTGCTGGAGTTGTTCATCCAATGTCATGTATAATCTTGCAACTCTCTGCTATGTCTGATCATTCCCTGCTTGAAAGAGTAGCAGCCTAGCTGCCAATCAAAATGAGCATTGGACGACGTGCTGGTGAATGCTGCCCTTCCACTCTCTAAGTAGTAATGCCACCTGCAGCACTGACTGCCAATTTTCTTCCTAGATACTAAGTGGTGCTGCCTTTGCTGCCTTTTTGGTATCTCTGTCTTCCACCTTTCTAACCGGGGTTTACCCATCCCTCCAGCCTATGTTATTTGCTCCATCCCTGCTGCAGGTGGGTGGGCTCTGGAGTCACTCCTCTTATTTCTCTTCGGCTCCTTTGCTTCTGTAATTTTTGTGGAAATCCATCCTACCTTCCCAATACGCAGCCCTGGCCCCCAAACCCAGTCTTCTATCTATGCTACTCCCTTCAAATCTTTCTCCAGCAAAGGAGCTAAACTTGATTTATAAACTCTATGGCTGTGATCAGCGCAGGTGACTGCTGAACTTCTTTTAAGCCTCTCCTTTTCCCTAGAAGGCTTAGCAGTTGCAAGATCTTTTGTATTCACCTCATGGACTTGCTGAGCACAGCAATTGCAGTGAGAGGCCTTCCAGAGCCACATCGCCTTGTGCATGACTCAATTCAAGTGAATCACTGGTGGTTAGTGCCAAAAAATCACAGTGGTTGTGTGAAGACCTGAAGGGAAACTCAGGGCAAGCTGATCTTATAACAGCCTTCAAATGCAGTGAACGTTTAGAATGAGTGTCCTAATCCCCTCTGCCTGCATTGATACTGGGGAGCCCTCTGTAGCCTGGTAAAGGAAGGCAAAATGTGGGCCCATGTTCCATCTCTCTAGCGCAATATTATATTGCAAATGATAAAAGCCATCCTGAGTTAAGGGAGAGGCTGGGCGGATTCACAGCAGTCTGTTTAACAGAGGGAAACCACACAGGCCTCAGGAAGCCCCTGAGCTGTGAATGGCTGGCAGCCGGGCCATGCTGAAGATAGTGGGTATTTTTGCATTTTACTTCAGGAATTTACTTTAGCTGTGGCCAGGGGCACTGCTGCCTACGTTACCCTTTGCCTGATGGGTACAGCCATTCCAGGAAAGTTGTAGCTTCCCAGCACATGGTAAGCTCTTGGGTCTCTTGCTCGTCACACACCAAATCCCATCTGCCGTTCTTGTGTGTGTCTGCCCACACTGGGAGCAAAGCCCCAGGGCATCGGGGACCTTTGTAGTCTGGACATTCCTGCCTGAAGGCAAGAGCAAAGCTAAAGCTGGTGTGCTGCCCGAAATGCAGTTGGCAGGGCTAATTTTAGGTCAAGAGCTTTAAGTTTCCCTTCGGATAGCAAAGGCTGCAGTTTAAACCTTTCCCTGAGCAGGGGGGATATGTGTCCCTGACAGACAAGGACACAGTGTAAAAACTTGCCTTGTGAAGTCAGCAAGAGTTTACCCCTTTGCTTGAATGAGGGGCTTTTCTGGGTATCCCTTACATTTCCATTGCAAAGGAGCAGGAAGATGCAGTCCCACACATCAGTCAGCAAATCCTCTTGTTGGGAGCAGTGAATTTATGAATTTTCATGGTATCCATTAGTAGGAAGCAGAAGTTGCCCTGAGACAGACTTTTTGTTAATTAATCTTAACATGCACCTTTGTTTCTAACTGGTGAATGAATTTGTTGTTCAAAGTCTTTCTCTCACGTCCCAGCTTTTTGCTTTTTCTCTTCCAGGTTAATGGCTTTTTAATCCTTTGTGGATAGTAAAATAATTGCCAGGAGGCAAAAGTAGTAATTACACAGAGCAGAATAAATGCACATGGTCAGACCCTCTGCTAACATAAACAGACTTTGAGAGATCTATTCCTACAGAGCCTCTCCTGCCCTTCTTTTTCCTCAGAAGAGGAATTTGTCATGTAAGTTCTCAGGGACATTCCATCTTGCTGTTTATGGATGTTAAAATCTCCACATTTGCTTCTTGGCTTTTTATTTTTACACTGTCTAGCAAAAGCCATCAGAGCACACACAAACTGCTCAGCTGTGTGAAATACTCCTGGCATGACTGCTTTGATGACCAAAAACCAGAATCCCAAATGCTGATTCTCTTGTGCTCCAGTATATCCATGAAGCTGGACCACGGCACACAGGGCTGGGAGGCTCTCAGCAGCACTACATGAAAGGTAAAGGGCTCATCTCCACTCAGCAGATGATCTTCTGATCTGAGAGGGCCGGCATGTGGGACTCTGCACAGGTGCCTGAGTGAAGTTATTTGGATCAACTTGCTTCTATGTCTGAACAGCACTTTTCCCTCCTGCCACTCTCTCTTCTGGGAGAGAGGGCTCATGGCTGAGCTCCTGAGCTTCACATGCTCTGGAGTTTGGGAACCTGGAAGGACCAGCTGCAACCCCGTTATATGATATTTTCATAGCCAGTTGCAGAGGAGGCAGTGGTACAAAACCAGCTTCAGCTGGCACTCTTGCAAACCATGATATCTCCATTTTTTTAATTGAAGTTGGTTTTACACAAAGGGCACAAACCACTCACCTTAGAAAAAGCAGCAAAGGGATGTTGGCTGCAATATCAGAACCTTCTGTTTCTTGCTGAGTCTTCACAAAGTTTATATTTTACTGAAGACTTGCCAGTTTGTCAGTTGTTAATTCATTTATCTGGTACTTAAGTGTTAGTAGTTATTGTGATAATTTATGATAGTACTGAAAATAACCAAGTGATCTACAAAAGGCAAATATATCTTTTTAGTAGCTGCTATCAACCAAACCAATAATCTAAGGTAAAGAAAAAATCAGGTTTCTTTCACAAGACCTTTTCCCTGTAAATCTTGTTGACCCCAATTATTTTACTGACATTCTTTATTTGCTGACTTCTATACTAGCATTTCATTACTTTGCCCAGCATTGCTAAACTGACTGGCTTAGAATTACTTATATTACTGTAGTGATTTTTTTATATTTTTCTTCTTATTTACCCAAAATGCAGCATTTCTCCAGTCCTCTAAAACATTTTCGTCGAAGATTAAGTGGTAGTGTATCAGAGATCCCTTGAGACAATTCATTTCAGTTGTGAGGATGACTGCTGTCTGGACCTGTTAAGGTAATACTGTTTATCTCTAGTAATGCTGTTTAATAGCCTCCTTGGTTACTAATGGGATGGAAAGTGCATTGTCCTCATGACATCAGTGCATGATTCTTGTTTCCAAATTCAGAACAAAAATATTTATTGAACACCTCAGTCCATTTCACATCATCATCAACAAATTTACCGTTTCCATCTAGTCATGCAAGTGCTTTTGAAGTGAGTATCATCTCAAATGTAAACTAGAGCCAAATGCCAGCTTTTTGCCCTCTTCTAGTTAATATACTTGTGACTGATTTAGGACCTGATTGTTCAAGACTGCACCAATATGAAAATCCCACTGAAACCCTAAGGGATATTCAGGGTTGAACTCAGCCTCCTAGATGCTGAGATATTTTTCCTACTGGTTGCCAAAACGACTTCAAAGACTGAAGTGGGCAATGGCTGACACAGCAGACAGTCTTATTGATTTTGTTAAAGCTAAAAATGGCTGCAATTCAAGTTTTAAATTAGTCTGAAAGGCAGCACAGTACTTTTCTTAAGCCAATGGTGTTCTTAAATTTATTTTACAACAGCAGGCATCTTTCATACAATGTCCTTGAAAGCTGATTTCTATGCACCGTCCGCTTTAAGTGCTTCTAATGTAAAAAATTAACCAGCTGTAGCTCAGAGACAGAAGAAAATGACTTAACTCTGACAGCACGGTGCAGAAATGGCACAGTTATGAAAGCATACCATGAGGACAAACCTGATGGCAAACAACATCATTGCTGCCACTGTTAACATCTATGGTCTATGACTTGATCTTGTGGTTAAGGCTCTGAAGGTACCGACATTGCTTCAAATGGGCTGTGTTGCTTCAGGTAAACTTCTCTCTTACTGGGCTCTCTTGGGCCCAAGCTTCGTGTTGCTGTGAGTGGGGCAGCAGGGAGGGGTTGTGCTCCTACTGTTTGATGCAGTGGGACCACCCCAGCTGCACCAGCGCAGTGCTTCTCCTCCTATTCACTGTTTGTGGGGCTCTGCGGTGCACTAGGAATGATACAGCTGCTTTCATCCTTTTTCTTTAAGGGTAAAGAAAAAGAGTATTTTAAAAGGTAGCTATTTTGAGTGGGTTTGGTTGTGGTTTTGTTTCTTTTTTTCTTCAAAGCAGAACTGTCACCTTTCTGAAAGCTATTGTGTCCACTTCTGCAAAGGCAGATCTGCAGGGGAAAGGAAGCCTAAGCCATACTACTGCATGACTTTATCCAGCAGGATGGAAGAAAGAAACCTGGCAAATAATTGGCCAATGGACTAGGCAGTGTTCAAAATGCTTTCAGGTATTAATTGGAGATTTCAAAAGTCCTTTTGTGCCACCAGGAGAGAATTGTATTACCTTTTTTCCTACCTTCAAATACTTGCAAAAGATATTTGCATAAAATTTGCTGAATTCACTGTGAAAGGGCACAGTGAGCTCTCCACAGACTGCTTGAGGTTAACCTCAGCTCCTCTCCTTGTCCAGACGTGTCCTGAGCAATCAGCTTATGGCTGACAACAGATCATAGAGCCAGTTGAACTACACACTGAAGAATATCCTATTCATCTTCTCCTTGTGTTAATAAGATGACTTGTTATAAATATGATCATTTGACTAAAAGATGTCGCTCAATTTCTTTTTTTCTGCCCAGCTTCTTTGAATGATTATTTGTATTAGAGGAGTGCTGAGAAACTCAATGCATAGTACAAAAAAAGCATTGACGACAGTCCCTGATTCAAAATACTTGCAGTCTTCATGAGTACCAAAGATGACAGGAGAGAAAATAGCTGCAAAGTGGGACAACTCTTATGTCCCACTTGCTGTTGCTACCTCTCAGTCTTGTACAACAACTAGGTTTACAGTCCTCAGCTTTTTCTTGCTCTCCTTGCATTTTCTTTCAAACTTGCTTTTTCCTGGCTATCCAGTCTCAACCACACCACTTGGAGAAACTTTTCACGGCACCTCTCTGCTGTGCTGGCTCCTCTGTTCTCCACTAGGTGTTTGACCTGACGCATATGCAGGCCCAGGTACTCAAAAATGTCTAATACAGTGTGGAGAAAACAAGCATTGAAAATGAATGAGAAATTAAGATAAAGTACAGTGCTAATTAATGTTTCTGCATTTGAAGTTAACTCATAGTAAGTGGGTACAAAGCTCTAGGATGTTTCTTCAAGATTCCAAAAGATGTTTGACCTGTACCAACTAGTTGCAAAGGCAAAATAAAGCTAGACATGACTGAGGTGGTAATGTGCTGTGGAGAGCACATCATCGGCCCTATGATGTGATGCAGAACCTATTCTGCAAGTTCCAGTGCAAAATAAAAAGAATGGCTGCAGTTCCTTAGTGAGATTGAGTAGTGTAACACCTCATCCCTAAGTACTCAGCTGCTGGGCACACATGACCAACAGTGACTGGTGTTGCAGTTTCCTAGAGGCACTGCTTGCTGGTGTTATTAGCCTCCCTTTCTGGAACTGGTGCTATGGAGAACAAGTCTTCGAAAAAGAGAAAGCCTGCACAAATCTGTGCCCCAGGGAAAGAAGAGGCATCAGTCAAAGTTGACGACTTGGACCCTCCTCTGAGAGCTCCTACAATCTGATGTTAGATCTGGTCAGCGAACTACAACAAGGTTCTTCTGCCTGCAGTGGCCAGATGCAGTCAGTTCAGAGTTCTTTCTGCTAAAGCTTTTCCTGCAGAAAATGCAATTCATCCCCAGACACTGAAGCTGCTTATTAACAATGGCAGTTATCTCCCAGCCGGCATCCATCCTGTAGGTATATGCATTGAAAGGGTCCAGAATTGTATTCATCTCAAAAAATACTGCAAGACAGTGAAACTTAGTGGAGGTGAGAGGTGTTCTGAGTCTCTTCTGGACAATTTAAACAAAGAAGCCTGTGTGTGTAGGAAGTATGCAGTTTCTTCATATTGGCAGGTTACTAAGAGTGTAGTTACCTCTGGCTTTTCTTCAGATGTCACTTTGCCTTCCTCAGCCAATTATCTAACCTACCCACAACTCATTTTCAGCAGTTAATTTCACAAGCATGGAAATAACCTGGCACATGAAACTTGCCAGAAGTGCTGAAATAACTGATCTGTGCCCAGCTTACCTGAGAGCTTGTTTCAGTAGGGATCGCTCTACTTACCTGGAACAGATGGAGCTTCCTCTTCTAAAATCTTAGTGACAAGGACAGCCCCAAGCACGTATGTGCAGTTAGCAAACATACATATTTAGCAGGGTTTTAAGACAATGTAATGAATGTGGAGCACATGGGAGTTCATGCACCTGCTGACTAAAGAAGATTATCCCAAAGTATCCTGAAGCTTTTTAAGAATTGGCATGTAATGAATCCACTGCTACTGTAACTTGAAAATACTGCTCTGCTTGTCTTCTTCTGATCACGTTTATTCTCCTGTGGTGCTGCTAATCCAACTGTTTTCCCCAAAGAAATAAATACTGCTCTGACAAATTCTTATAAAATGCCTAGCAAGCATATAAATCTCCAACTGATAGCTTGTATGCTCTAAATTACTAAAGCTGTCCCTACAGTTGACCCTATCAAAGCAGACTGTCTCGTTGTAACACTGCTGACCTTTTCATCTATATTCATAACATTCTTCACCATTCCCAAGTGAAAGAAGAGCATCACTGAAGATCAACACTGTGAAATACAGTTTTATCTTCACAGGGCAGAAAACAGGTAAATCTCCAGGGGATTTAATAAATTATTCCCTGCAGGCCAGCAAATTATGAATTTTCTCTTCCTGTGCGGCCTTTGCTGATACATTGGCTATTACTGTAGATATATCCTTCAATTTAAAGGGAACTATAATTTTTTTTTTAATGCATCTATTAAATATTTCATCAAAGCTTTTAATCTTGCAGGCAAAAATTATAAAGCAATAGAATGCAAGAAAACAAAAAAATAGTTTCAAGCAGAACTGACATTTTCATGAAACTGGAACAGTGTGATCTAGTACCAGTCAGTATAGCAAACACTTGGCTACAGAGACAATAGTAATGATTCCTCTAAAGACGCAATTGTCTACTGTAAGCTAAAATCTCCCTTATTTATTTTCCTTATTTATAAGGCCAGCAAAGAAAGTTCAGCAGTCTTGCTTTTCCAGTAAAATATATTAATGTGATCAAAATACAGAGAAGTGTCTTTTTTTTTCATGAATTATCATTCGCTGGTTGCCAAGTCTCTAAGTCTTGCCTAGATAAGTCTCTCAGGCAAGAAGCAGCTTTGTGCAGTTCATGTATCAGTGAGCAAGAAGACCCTTCACACAGGCTAACAGTGGATCAGCTGCATGGAACAGAGTCTGCAATGACTGTACTCTCAAAATAAACCTTGTGCTGGGTCTGAAAATATGCAAGTGCATGAGCAGAGTACTAGGGGAAAGAAAAGAAAAGAAAAAGAGGTAGTTACTGGAGCAAAACTGCTTAAGGAAATCTTACACCTCTGATATTCAACCAAATATTCTTAGCATTATAATGACAACAACAGAGGAACAAGAGAAAGAATTTGCTCGTGGTCTGGAGGACAAAGTACAGCCCTCTGGCCACACATGCTACCATTGGATTCTTCATGCCAGATGAAGTAATTTTTCTGTTTAGCCAGGCTTTCAACTTTTCTCATATGTAATATGCACATACACAAAAAACAACTGAATGAATAAGAAGGAAAAAAACCTGAAATAGAGACAATCTGAAACTGCCCGTTGTTCCCATTCTCCAACACAGGAGCCCTCAAACCCCTGCTGCTTCTCTTATGAAACCAATCAAGTTTCCCTAAGAAGCTATTTCTTTAAACATGATACTGAAATAGCTTTAACTTGCCATAAGGTGAATCCTAATTAAGATGCCACACCATGCAACCATGTATCATCTGACCTAATCTCATCAGACTCCATTACATCATCATTGCTGAGCTTTTACTAATTAAAAACGCCAAAAATCAAATCAGTTAAGTGTATGCTTTAATTCTTTCAGCAAAATTTTATATCACAGAAATCCTAAAAGAGACATTCTCACAATGTTCACAGTACACCAGATCCACTCTTTTATTGCATTGATATTTCCTCTTCCTCCCCCAGAGTTATGAGTGTCATAAATAAAAAACAGCTCTATGATTTCAGCTACATAAGAAAAAGAAAGTAATTTATGTGGCATAGCACAGGAATGAAAGATGTTTGGAGAAGGCCCATATTGCACATTCTGAAAAGAAGTGTTAACACATGCAGGGTTTTATTTCAGTGCATTCCATAGTAGTAAAATTAAATTTCATGTTGGTGCATAGGACTATGTTGTGGGTAAAAAAAGAAAAATACAGGAAAAATTCTCCAGCTGGTACAAACCAAAGATGCCAAACTGAAGCTGTTTTGAGCAATGCTACCATGCTCCAGCTAATCTGTCCCTATGGCTAGTTAATAAATGGGTTAAAAATACTAGTATTGTAAAAAGCCATCTTGTAGAACCATCCAAAAGACAGAGGCCTGTCTCAGTCAGACGGTACCTCTGCAAACATTTATGCCAGTGAATAACCATGCACATGAATGGTCTTATTGTTTTCCAGTTGACTAGGCAGGGTTGAGGCCTGTTCCAAGCTGTATAGGAGATGGGAATGTTGGCAAACAGCACAACTGAGGTATCAGGCAAAGCAAAAGATTGATGCTCAGAGAGAGAGGAGGGGCAGATTGCTTTTGCTGGTCCAAACTCAGTTCAGTAATGTTGTTACATCAGCCTAACTAAAATTAAGATAAATACCCATGTTCTTGACAATTACCTAGTCATTTAAAAATCAATCAACCAACAAAAATAAACAAGCAAGCAATTAAGGGAAAGATTTGCAAAACAGCATTTGAAAAGCACAATAACCTAAAGGGGGATTTATCTGCATTTTATGATGGTTCAGCTTGTGCTGATACACAGAACCAGTGATGAAAAGGTTTGGTCTCAGGCTCTATAGGAAAGGGCTTGATCCTGCACTTTCTGTTGGCAGGCAGCAACCCCATTAGCTGTATACAGGACACAGGTTCAGACCTGCAGACCTTACAAAAGTCCACAGATCTTTCCTGCTCCCATTAAAAATCAAGGCAGAAATCCTGATCCAAAATGAGTGCAGTGGAGGCCCAAGCCAGGAGTGCACAGTTCCCTGCAGTGAGACCCAAAGAACTGGCCTGGTTGCAGTTTTGGCTTTCTGGGAAAGAAAGTCATCACCAGGGAACAAAATCCATCCAAGTGAAGAAGGGGGTTAAGAAATCCTGTGTGACCTACTTGTGAACCTCTCCTAATGCATCTAAAAGTACACTAGCAAAGAACAAATTAAATAATCTTGGGGAACAGTGCCTGATGACTACTTCTACAGCCTTTTTCATGCAAAGTATCCAGGAATTCATGAGCTGCACACGTGTCTGTTAATATATATAAAAGCAGCTGTGCACATTGGATTTCAGCCAGCCTGTGATGGGTTAATTGTGGAGAGCTCACCTAGCAGTCTTGCACACCTTTACTTATAAGCTACCCATCATGTCAATATTTAGGCAATAACCAAAGAGGTTTCTTTCCCTTAGTTCGTGCACAGGGAAAACTGCCTTTCAGGGGGAAACCACATGGGATATCTGGATCAGGCTATGATTCTATCTGGGACAGAAGCCTGCTCTGCAGCAAGATGTAGCAAGACGGTTCATGTTTGGGAACTGCCAAAAACCTCACTTACATGAGAGCCTGGCAGAAAGAGTTTGATTAAGCTCAGCTCCTCTGGGGATGGTGGGATTTTTGTTTTAAAGCAGGGATCTAAAGCGAATCTACTCCAAGTCGTGATGGCAGCAGATTCAGGCTGTCAGAAAAAAGGTATTTCAGTAGAGCAGATGACTTGTTCATAGAATCATAGAATAGTTAGGATTGGAAAGGACCTTAAGATCATCTAGTTCAAACCCCCCTGCCATGGGCAGGGACAACATTTCTGGATACAGGAAATTTGGATTTCCTATAGCCCTGTGACCTGTTGTTATTCTTCTGCATTTCACCTTCAATCTCCTTGTTTGCTGGGAATATGGTGTTTTGTGACAGGGACTGATCCTTACTCTACATTTGCATAATGTACAGTACAGTGAAACCCCTGCCACCTGGGTCATGCAGGTTAATACAGCTGTGGCCATGTCCCTTGTTGAAGATGACAGCACTGTAGATGAATGTAGAGAGATTTGCATGATAAGCACCTTCTGTCACAGACTTATTGTGCATTGTGCTGCTGCTGCATTCAGCTTCTCGAAGTCTTTTCTAGGTCTTCCCTTCTCACAGTGGGAAGAGACGATTTTAAGACACTTCTATAATACCATATTTTCAAAAGCAACTGTGTGCTTGGTCAGCCTGCGTTTTTGAGCAGCCCAAAGGTTGCAGTTGCTGCCAAAAGGGTTTGTTCCAATAGGAAAAGTAAAAACTGAAGTACAGCAAAAATCTGAAGTACAGCTTCTGTTTCCCACGGACATACTCTCTGCCTGAGACTTAAAGATGACAACGTAGCACCAGGCTGTACTATAGTCCCTGATGCTCACACAGTATATTGGGAGGGATGAGGAGAGACAAGGAAGAACTCCTTCTTCTTTTTATTCCTTTTTATCCCTTTTAGATCACTGGAATAAAATAAAGAGACTGTAATACAACATTCAGCCTGGCCCAGAGTATTGACCTAACCTGCATCTTCAATCAGAAGACATGGCGGGAACAGGGATGATTTTTCTTCTCTATATATAGCAAGTGACTGCTCAGTTAAATACACATGTATAAATGAATGTTAAAAATGGGCTTAAGGAGAGACTAAAGCAAACAGTAACCTTTTTATAGTAACTTACAACAAAGATTTGCCTAGATGGCAGGCTTGTATAAAGAAGTAAATTATCTTACTTCCTCTCACCAGTATAGAGATGCTTTACAGATTGGCTCATAGAGCAGCCCCTCCAGTACTAGATGTAGCTCAGAAAGAAGTGAGTGAATACTATTTATAGAAACTTAAGCTATAGATCAGTTCAATCGATAAACCACCACTCAATGACAGGACTACCTGGCAAATATAGGCGAAGTCCTTTTTTACTTATAAAGGATTTCTACTACTTCATGGCAGTGCACAATGTAAAAGCCTTTAAAGTGCCCCAGAAGTGGTGGCTGCCTACTCCATCCTCCTGCCTGGTGTCCAAGGCACAAGGCATGCTGCAAGGGTGTGGTGCTCGGCTCCAAAGAGATACCAATAAAACACAGATGCTGCAGCCTCAGCCAGCTTTGAAGCCTTTGAAGATAATCACATCTTGAAATCACCCTGGAGCATAATGTATTTGCCAGGAACAAGTCAAAAGTTTATTAAAGAAGGAATTAACGCTATTATTTAAATAATAACAAAGTCCTACTGCTCTTCAGAAAGAGAAGGGAAAAGAAGAAATGCTGTTTTCCTTCCCTCCTCAAAATCTGCTGCACCTCGCTGAATTCACCATCCTTGGGTCCTCAACCTTCCAGTAAGGCTGTAGTACAGGAGCGAGCCAGCAGTGATGGACTGTCCCCAGTGAGTGGCATAGTGACCTATGGTTTCAAATGACATCAGACTTTGTTAAGGCTATATCCTGAGCCAAAATTCTAAATTAGCGTACTGAAGACACCAAAGCAAGCTCCTGCAGGTGACTGAGAAATTATATTTAACACTGAATGTACAGCATAGAAATGCAAAGACATCTTTCCAGCTGCAACATGGGCCTGGGAAATATCTATATAAACTTACTGTCTTCCTATAGTATTTTGTTAGCAGTGCATGACAGGTGGAACGAGAGAGCCAATGCAAAGCTTCTGTTTCTTTCCAGCTCCACTGACTTCTGCATGAGCTGGGAGCTCTCTTGGAAAAGTTCTTGCATGAGCAAGCAGGTGGATCCATTACCATGACGCTCGGTCTTCCTCCAGATGGGAAAGAAGAGCGGACATTGCTCTCTGCACTTCAGAAGTTTTCTAGTTGCCTACAACAGAACAGAACCCGTAAAATGACACATCTTGTCACAGCACCCATTTCATGCTCCTAGCCTAAAGACAGGTCCTCGAGATTAATTCAGTCCTGTTGACTGTCTTTTGGTACTGCCCTGCAAGAGGACCTGAGGAGTATACGTGGAGATGGATGTCAACCTACTTCCTGAAGCGCGGTGGAATAGGAGTAGAGGCTGGTGTCGGGGCTAACTCCGGTGGCTACCAGCAGCAGCACCTCCTGCCCCACGACAGGCTGCTTGCCTGTAAGGCCTCCGGAGGTCCGGGACAGCTGCACCCTGCTCAGAGCCGTGTGGCCAGGCTCTGCGGTGTTCGGAAAGCCCCTCGAAGAGCCCGCGATGAGAGATGCAGACCCGCAGACCCAACCGGGCGCTGCCACACCTGCCGCCCCGGGAAGGCCGCACCGGGCACTGCCGGAGCCGGGCTGGGCGGTGCAGGGCCGCCGTGAAGGGGCGGTGGGGCCGCGGCAGGGCCCAGCGCCTGGAGCCGCCTCCTGACGTCGGGAACCTGCCGTGTGGGGGCGGGGCGGGCGCCGGGAGCGGCCCGCGGGGCAGGCAGA
>JASSUY010027634.1:5625-42384 GCA_032466535.1 Forpus xanthops | reverse complement strand
AATTCCCCCCCCCCCCCCCCTTAAGCGACCAGACAGGACTGGTGGGAAAGAAGAGCCACTCAGCAGCAATTACATTAGGTTCTCCAAAATTGAAACAATTAATAACTAAGCACATGCCAAACTGGTGTTATACAGTCATTTTTTACTCTAAAACCAAAGAAAAATAGTGGTAACAAGAAATAGGCTTTTGTTTTACCTCTGAAAAATACCTATATTTTAATAGTGATCATTTAGTTTTGAGAAATCTTCAGTGTCTGTTCTGCTTAAGGATTATTATATATGGTCCTTTATATCTTCTGAGTACATGACTTTCAACAGGAGACACAGTTCTCTCCATTTCTTTGGGCTAATAGTAAAGTCTACATATAGTAACTGTCAAAGGATGTTCCTCATATGTTTCTATGAGTTGGAAAATTCATAATGCTCCTGAACTAACATCAGACAGAATGTAACTGGGCTGTCATATTTATACATGGGATGTTTTAAATGCAGTAATTATATTTTGCCCATGTTCAATAAGTCTAACACTGTCTGTATAGACAATAAATAGATACCCTAACTCTCGGCGTGACTTCTGGACATGTTGGATATACCATGCTCAAGCTGTTGAGACAGTCTGCATATTCACAATGACCACTGATCTAGATATTGCTGCCAGCAACTCAACAACTGCTAAAAGCAGGTTCTTGAATGTCCATAAATCAAGTGGCCAAAAATTCTCTTTTTCCACCTATATAGAATTCATGTTGGGAAACAGGTCAAGTTGAGGAAATCCTGGCTTTGATAGCTGTCATCAATAGGAAGCATAATGACACAGCAGTGTTTGCCTTTCTAAAATCCACATGGCTGGGACAGTGTGCTGCTGTTTAGTTCCCAGCCATCTCTAATCATCTCCAGGGAGGCAGGTGATTTTAGTCGAACAGGCCACTGAGTGCATGCAACTTATAGCTGCAGCTACAGAAATTGTTAAAGTGATCCATCACCTTGGGTAGATACATTAGGCCAAATGCAGTCTTGGTCTCAATGGACACTGGTCCATTTGCTTCAATAATTTGAAGGTTATTGTTGGCAATATGCTTGCCAGAGGAATTGTATTATTATGAAACATGTCTCAATCATAAATTATTTGTTAACCCATAGAATGGTCTTCCGAGAATGGTTCAAGTTAAGTTTTCATACTCATTCTGAAGATATGTAACCAATATGGAAACAGAAAGGTGTAAAACCTAAGTGCACAGAGACAACATCGCTCCCAGTGCAGAGAAACATACTCATTCTAAGTGAATGAAGACCATGGCCATGCTTGTATCAGGGAAATTGCTGGTGCAATAAAATAAACTTTTTGTTCCTATTTGATATCAAAATGGCTATTGAAAGACTTTGAAACAGCATCTGAGACAGGATCTGTTCTTGTCTATGAAGGAGGGAATAAAATCCTTAATGCTTAAAATGAATAAATATGGATGTCAACTAGTAAACAATAAACAGTTAGAAAACCCCCAAAATAAAACAGAAGACCCAAAACAAATCTTACAGTCATATCACTTCCTCCAGCTGGAAAGAAATTAACACAAACACTGCTTTTTTTGTTACACTGCACTGTCTGAATGTAACTGATGTACAGTAAACAAAACTGAATTTAGCCAAGGATGGGAAAAAACTAATTTTAAAATTTATATGGAGCTCACATTCAACCTTTTATGTTCTGCTGCTTAGTATCCCTCTTCTTCTACCCTAGCCAATTAAGATGGACACTATATTTCTCCCTTCCTTTTTCGGTCAAAGAATCTTGGCACAACCAGCACAAACAAACTTTGCTAACAGCTTTAAACTTGGAAGGCCCGCTTTTTAAATATTTGCCGCTACATAATTGAAACAGCTGTTTTAATGAGATACCTACTGTCATCATTTTACCCTGGCTGAGCTGGGTGACAACAAAGCAGTAATAACGAATTCAATAATAATTAACTCGGGTCATCTGCTCATCTGTCATGGCTCATCAGCTTTAGGGAGAAAAATCCCAGTGAACTTCTCTCTTTTGTGAGCTTTCCAAAACTCTGCAATAAAATGCTTAGAGAGGACTCTAGGTAGCCCTTCAAAAGTTCTAAGCAAACTGGTAAGTAGGTTAATTAAATTTTATGCATGTTTAAATGCTAATGATTACATTCCTAACATTACAGTGTAATCTGTTATGGAATGATGTCATGCAAGCAGTGGTTTTTAGTGCCTAACACATTTCCATCCTGATGTGGAGTAGCTCTGGATCATTTATCGGAGGGCAGGAAGTTGACAGTGGTGTTTCAAAGCCAGGTTTTACATTTAGATCCTCTCCCTGTCTGTTGAATGTTAAGCAGGGGAGTAACAGGGAACCACTGATTTTATGCATACTGCCACATCACAGAGGGTGATCCGACATACCCACAGCTAGTTTTCTGAGCTGCACAATAAATAAATAAATATAATAGCAATTCTGGGGAAATCAAAAAGGATGGCATTTCTCCCAAATTACTCTCTCCCCAAATGAAAAAACTATTTTGGGACTCACCCAGAGGTAGGTTTGTTTCATGATGTTTTTCCTTTTTTTTGCCATTTTCCATAACACTGAAAAAAAAAATTCAGAGATTAAAAAGTATTCTTCCTTGAGAAATCACAGGTGTGGATATGGGTTGGTTTGGTGGTTTGTTTTTTTTTTGTTAAAAGATTTGGAGGTTAAGATATGAGTATCAGATGTCTTTGAGCATATTTATTTTTTTTTCCTTTTGTATGAGAAGAAAAAATGGTTCTTTCTGCTATGACAGGTTTTTTTTTTTTTTTTTATCTTAATTTGTATAGATTTATGAATTTTTTTTAAATCCAAGAAAGAGTCATGTGATAGCTGCTGATAGCTCCTGAGCTCATTTTGCCACTTTGCTTTCAGTGAAACCTGACCATGTTTATCACTTAGGAGGTAGGTGATGGCTGGTTCATAGATAACCCCTACAGGTATATCAAAAATTTCAAAAATAATTTAAAAAAAAACCTTCAAAATTTCTCAAATGGCATTGACATATTTGTTGTCATTTTCAACAGTAGTATGACCAATTCAGTTTTGAAGAAAGGGTTGTTCTGTGCACTGATTTTAAAAGCAGTAGTAACAGACATCAGGTACAACAACAGAATCCTTCCAATATGCTGGCTGAAATCTCAGAAAGGCTCACTGATGCAATACAATAATCAAGGTGAATTAACAGGCTACTGTTATAGGAATCACAACCATGTATGTCCTCCAGAGATCTAAAATTTTCAGAATCTCTGAATTCATGAGAAAAAGGCTTCTATTCTTACCTTGTATTCTGGATATTTTGGTAAAATCTGATATAGTTGATTTTTATATTTGCTGATGAAAAATAAACTTCACTTTTCAAGAATAACAATGTATAGTGCATCATTCGGTTATTATATGAAAAATATCACTAGATGTAATTATGAAATAATTAAGAGCAAGTTATTAATTTCTGGCAAATAAATTTTCTAGAGGTTTTTATTTTCTAATGGCAAATAAACCTTCTAAAGGAAGAAGGTGGTTTCACAAAGGACTAGGAAATGGTCTCTTGTATATACTTTTCTAAAATAAATGTTGGGAGAATAAATTTCATAATCAGACAATATGATGCTTTGTTTTGTAAAGAAACAGGGTTATATCTGTACTACTCAACTAAAGCACATAAATAGAATGAAAGCATTATATTGCAGTAACAGATGTGATACATATTTCCAGAACAAAGGCTTTGAAAATAGTCATGTCTACATAGGCTGGTGTACGTTCAGTACAATGTAGACAAAAAATATGCTGTTAGATGGCAAGAAGTAAATTTCATCATTGACGTGTTGGGAAATATTAAAAGCTTCATGGTATAGACTTCAAAATAAAATAATTTTCAAATATTGAATAAAAAAAAGCACTTTGAAGAACTGCAGTGTGAAATTAATAATGAAAATTTAAACTTGGCTCTAAAAATATTTCATTGCCTATTTTAAGCAAAGTATTCACATAAAAAATATCTTAATGTTTTACATTTTTCCTGTATTTGTACAAGGAGTCTCAGCACCATGGAAGAATTGAACAGGAAGAAAATTCTTTCTGTTTTTGTTTTTTTTTTTTTGAGGATTACACATCTATTGATGAGAATATATAGTAAATTTGGACTCCTGAATAGCACCAATAAAATCAAATCCTTCAGTTTTTCTCAGCCATTTTTACTAATATGGTTTCGGGAAGATTCAGTCAATTATAAACTAAAATATGGTGAAAATGTTGATTAGTTTCATATATTTTGTGAGAATTAAACAGTTTAAATGAAAACTCCATTTAAGAAAAGTTCTGCCTGTGCTGGAAATGAGGGTGTTCACACCAGGAATGATACACAATGATCCTGCCCTACTTAGTTTCTCCTGTTATGAACAGTGTCATGGGTTTGTGAAAGTAATTAAATATTCATGGAGTGGAAGAAAGAGCAACTCAGAAGGTCTTTGGATAGCATGTTCCTTGAGGAGTCACGAGTCTTAGTCCTTATATTAAATCTAAGGCAACCACTACATAGCTAAGGGTTTTCAACCAATGTCCTAGCTATATTGTATCTTTCTATTCTTTCCTAAATTAATTTCACAGTTAAACGTGTTTCAATTTCAAGTTACTCTCAAGCAGATGCAGATTTGAAATTATTTTTTTTTTTCTTTTTTTAGATTTTAAGCATATACATACTGATGCACAGCCAACAGTCAAACCAGGACAAGAGAAACGTCACCCAGGAGAGCCTCTAGCTTCTGTCAACATGTTTACAAGTTCTAAAGAGATGCAATGCACATTACTAACTGAACACCAACAGACCCACAATTTTCTACAGACAACAAAAGTCTTCTTTGGCATGCTTTTCAGGAAGATTGCTTTGTGAGACAAACTGCTTTACATGTTGTTTCAGAAAAAACATGGAACATGAAGTCCTCCTGAGATCTGAGTGTGGGTCAGATGCTGGAGGAGTGGCCATTCAGGAGAACATCTGGAGCAGTCAGCTGTACTAAAAAGTTAAAAATCAATTTGTGGAGCTTGTCTCGAGTCTAGGTTCTGTAGGGGTCTGAAACTGAAAGACAAACTCAGACCAAACTAAAATGGCTGGATCTAAAGTGAGAAAACAACAGCTTCAAGTCTTCAAACACTCACAATCAGTGTATTTCACAGAGTTCTCCTGGTATATTTCAACCAACGGTGTTACGCTCTTTGTTTTATTTTTGATAGTTTGAGTTTTTTACTGTATTTTGCCAGAGACAAGGGAATAAATAAGACCTAGATGTACTACAGCGGTATGCTGTAGGTATGGCCACCATATGAGCAAACAGACCCTAGTTCTCAAGATCGACAAAAAACCAGAACTATCTTCACCCATCTCTTTTCAAGTCTCCTACCTTCCATGTAAACAGATTCAATGGTCCATATTAATCCCTATTTAATTTGGGTTCATTGCCAGAGTTGTCAGTCCAGCTAGTGGCTTACAGTGTAAAAAGTTTTATAGCAGTTGTGGGGAGGGGATAGGAAGAGGAGTGTTGTAATCTCTATTAAACCAAACCTGCTGATTGGAGTATTCCCAAGAAAATGATATATGGGAAACTCTCAAGTGGATAGTTAAATCCTATCAGTTCTATGTATATCCATTTTACCAAGAATACCCAGACCAAAAAAATAATAAACCTTTCCTCCTCCCAATAATGTCTGCTTTTTTTTCATTGTCTCAAAAATTGATTTCATACTGTATTTACCAAAAAAAATTGCACCTGCATGACTTTGTCAAAGAATTTTCACACAATGCTAGCATTCACAAAAATATGTTGGTGCAGAAGCAATTCCACATAGATGAACACTATGGTGTATGACCTGGGAATTACATTGCTAAGATTATTTCTAGTTTTAGTGATGTTATAAAATGAAATGAAAAGTCCAAGTGCAAGCAATATAAACTAACAAGATATTTGAAGAAAAATTAAGTATATATCAGATAAAGTTTGTAATAATGATTATCATGAATATTCTTGTTCTTACATTGCAGATATTTTATTTCTATTATTTTGTGTGACATTCTGTGCTCTGAGAAGGATCTTCTCTCCATGCAGCAGGAGGTAGAAGAGATGTTATTATTGTGGAGACGTGAATGTGTATTGATGAGCTAAAAGCTGGTAACAGCTACACACCTTGCACAGTATCCAAGTACTCATAACTCACACTAGGAAAGGGAAATGTTTGTCTTTATAAATATGAAGTAGGAGGTTCTGACTGGACATAATATTCCCACTGGCCTTCTAAAGGGAAATGGTCATGTTCTGCATTTATTCTGTATATAATGTCTTCAGCTACTCCTGTGTAGTTAGGGCACATTCTCCTTACAACACAACAGCAACTGGAAGAATTTTAACTAGGCTGGGGAAAGAATAAACATAAAAAAAATAAATAAAATTATGCCTGTAGTATACACATGTAATTTCTCATGTCCAAATTTAAGGCATTTCTTTGTGGAAACATTTAATCTGGTAGTGCTTGAAATAAACACATCCTGGTTTTCATGGCTTCTGCATAGCTTCCATGCAGATGCTGAAGGCAGCTCACATTTAAACACCTCAGAAGCATTAAACACCGTGAAGACAGCACCATGGAGAAACACCCCATTCATGTTCAAAACTAACTCATTCCTTGAGAGTTTACCATTTCCGCTGTTATTCCAAAAGGTACGGGATTCATTTCTATAACTCTAGTTGTACAAGTCAATCTGCTTCTTTCTGTATTTAATCATTCCTAATACCCACACTCTTCTCTTCAAATTTTGGACTTGTCTCCAAGAAATCCAAGCAAATGTTGTCAAAACTTGAACTATTTTCAATCTGACAAAGGAAGAACTTCACAAGTAACAGAGGCTCACTTTTTTTCTCAAACAGACTTTTCTAGACTACAGAAACATTAGGGGTGTTTCATAAAGAATGGATTTATTTCTGTATGCAGATACAGATAGTCAACATCTCAGTGTACTCCTGTACATATTTGTCATGCAGAAGCCAAGAGTCAGTGGTGCTGTAAAGTTATTAAGCCCATAAAGAGCCAGGTTCCTCTGCCTCATCTCATTATTCACAGCCTCTAGGTTTCACTGAATGTTTTCTTCTGGTCTCTTCTTCTGAAGACCAGAAAGAATTTTCTATCCAGTATCCATACATAGTTATTTTACGTATAAAGGATAAAAACAAAAAGCACATTGAAATCAATGTGCAAATTTGCTGTTCAATCAGCACAATGTCTGTTTCTTGTTCGGATGGGCAATGTGTGAAAGTATTTTTGAGTGTCAGGCAAAATTTCCCATTCTTCAATATACTAAATGTATAAAAAATTGAACCCTCTCCTTTTAAAATAAACAAAAGATCAACCTTCAACAAAAGTTTTACAGTTCCTGGGGATTTATATTCAAAAATATATTTTATTTTCAAAATAAGAAATTCCATATTTGTGAAGTTGGGCAAGATACTTTCAAACTTGGAAATTGACTGCAACATTGTAAATGCCAATACTACCATAATTTGTTTACATTTTATCTATCTTCCATCACAATAAAATGTGCCATAAATACTGTGGTGTTTTACATTTTTTTTTTAAATTAAAAATTATAAAAACAAATGACACGTGATACTGAATAAATATCTTTTTTTTTCTCTAAACTAACTTGGGTTTTATTCAGCTTGTAAGAAAAGAGTCTAACACTTGATAGCTTTAAGAGATGAACTTTACTGAGTTACTTCTTAATTTAGATTCAAGTAGTGAGGTTTTATAAGTAATTTGATATATTAATAGATAATTTTTATTTACAGTAGTATGAATAAATATTATTTGTTGACATACGGAACTATAAATCATACTTCCGATTCCCATTAAACATAGTAAGAAATGTTTGTATTATGGCTTTGGAAAGCAAATCATTGAGTGGTATTTTTGACTTATTGATAAAGGAGAGAAGGAGCAAAAAGAAGGAAAGTTCTTGAAAGGTCCTTCACCTTGTGACACTGACCATAGCTGAAAGAGTAATTAGTTCCCTCTCTCCTCTAGGGAAGCCTTATGTTGTCAGTGTATTATATCAATGGTTGTTCCATGTTCAGATACTTAGATCTTTGTAAATGGAACAATGCAAGGAGAAAGGCAAGTGCTTTCTACAAAAGGTTAAGAAGTCAAAATTCTGCCTCAGCTGAGCAGTCTTACATGTTGACTCCCACATGTGAGAAACAGTATTAGATTCACTACCAAAACATATTCAATACAATTCAGCAATCCATTCCTGTACAGCCAGTGCATTTATACCTATGATTAATTTCAATGAGACTTAAAAGCAAGTTTTATTTTTGCACTGAAAATAAATGGGCCTGTTCATACTATATACTTTGCATCATTGAGGCCAGACAGATTTGCAAAGCTACTTAGAAGCTACAAAGAGCCAAGTTATCTTGCCAAGATTTTATTCATACCTGTAACTAGATACATTAGGCAGGTGCATCAAGGCCTTATGCAAAAGTAGCCCCACCGATGGCTGAAGATAAATGCAGAGGTAGTAGTGGAGCAATCAATGATTACTTGGTTGCGTCATATAAATTCAGGTAACAGCAGATCTGGGTATCAAAAGTATGTAGCTGAAGTTATCCACAAGATAGACCTGCTTTCCTACAATCTCTCAACAATTTGCATGGCATGAGATCTGTCTTTATGGGAACCACTTAGAGTGGAAGTATTCAGGCTACAGGAATGACAGAATACCTGAAAAGCTGTGGAAATGCCATTCATATCTAAAATTTACCATGCTGCCACTCTTGTGCAAACTATGGCCTAAGTGAACCAACCTCTCAAGCTGAATTGACACAGGGCAAGTCTGCATGGCTTTTTTCTACTTTTGTCTAGACTTACTATACTTATTTATAAAAAGTTTATATTATTTACTTGAAAAATTTTAAAGCTGGTTTTTTTTTTGAGGGGAAACATGCTTTTCAGTGAACTAATAACTTGTATGGTGCTTTGGGACCACATGTTCATAAAGGGAAAATACTTTTTAAAAATATATCTATATAACAATATAAATAAATTATATGTATATCTAATATAAATCTCTAAAATACATCTATAAAATAAAATAATATATCCTTTGCACTGCACGATACACACATTCTTCAAAATGGTACAATGGACTGGAAATTCTGTTGAACTTGATTTAAGAAACATTTTTTAAATGTTCTATTTTAAGTATAGCTGAACATCTAAACAGAAATATTATTTACCATTGACCTTAGCTGGCTTCTTCTACTCACTCTATTTGGAATGCTAAGAATTGAGAACATTTATAAGTGCTTTGTAAGATTAAATCATTAATGCAAAGAGATTGATCAATATACAGTGTACAGTATGTACACCTTGTACTCTTCTTATAATAATTAATCTTGACCATGATTTTCATATTTTCTATGTTTTAGCATAGAAGATGCATGTGAATTTTCAAAGTGAAGCTGTAAATTTTAGATTGGAGGCTGGTGAAAGCAAGGGCTATCTAAGCGATTAGGCTGGGCTTCAGGACAAGATACCATTATTGTATACCAGCAATAAATGGCATAACTGACCTGGACTGGGTAAAGTTTAGGATAAGCCATTTGACGGAGAGGCTACATAAGGAAGGAAGCTAGCAAGAAAAAAATGATGGGTCAGAGATGTGGCCTGGAAGATTGCTAGGGGAGAAGAAGGAGAAGCAGGCCAGTTATGGGATAATCCACTGAATGGAATAACTTGAAGAAATGAGAAGAAGGCTATTTGGATAAGAAAATTGCATAAGGATGAAGATAACAAAGCCTGAGATTGCCTAAATATGAGTTAAAAATAGGATCAAGAGCCATTACCATTGACAGAAACAAGTGCGGAAAAGACAGGTCAGAATAGTGGGACAAAAGGGATCACACTTCAAAGAGAGGCAAGACAAATCCTCTCTACACCTCATTTCCAAACCTGCAAAAAAAAACAAAGTAGAAGCTCTCTGGGTCATACCACACCACTGCAAATATTCTCAAGAAACCAATCCTGCTCTACTGTTAACCCAAATATATAATCTATTACTGAGAAATTTTTACTGATGCCTTAGTTTAGATGCAGTTGATTTAGGAACTCTGTCCTGAAGACCAGTGTTCTGTTACTGTATCACAAGACAAATGTTTTGCTTGTTTTTAAATTGTGACTTCACGTATAATTTGTTTGAAATATTCTGGCATTTTCAAAGTATGCTGTTCAAAGAAGTAAAGCACAGAACTAATGGCTGTCTGTGCAGCTATAATTCAGCTTTCTTGCACATATGAGAACCTGGTACAGCCACTAATTGTTCTTACTCCTGGACCTTGCCCTTCTGAGTCAAAATGTGATGGCAAAGGATGTCTTTTCACCTCTGTTGTTTCTAGAAGAATGTCTAGCTGTTATGGGTAAACTGAGTGCTACCATATAGGACTAGACTCTGCTGCTGCTACAGTTTCCATGTGATGCAAGCCAAGTCATATAAATTCACTTTCCAAGGAGACAGTAAAGGTATTGGCCATCTTTTCATACGGCAACTTGAAAATGTGAAAAATGAGACTTGAATACAGCAGTGCCTAGAGCTGATAATTTGAGGTGCTTTGCATCTTAAATCAAGACACTAAAATCAGTAGATAATCTCACACTGTAACTTAATCTTATTAAGCATTAGCTACCTATATGTAGAATGGAAATAATAAAGAACCATGTATCTCACAAGAAGTTAATGAATCTCAGAGAACAATTCATGTGCACTGCTACAGAAAATCCAAAGGGGTAATAAGCAATTCTGTCTTATGGGGTGATGTTATGTGGTGACTGATGAAATAACATTTGAGAGTTGCATACAGACAGGGAAATAATGTATTAAGTACCTACTCATTACATGAACCTTGCATATCCTAAGTTTTGTAGAAAAAACAGTACGTGATCACCCAGTTGAAGAGTATACTACTCTATACATAAGAAACTGAAAGAGCCTTGTGGACAAGAGATGCACTCTTCCCTGTGTTCCAAGTGCTCAAATTTGCAACCTCAAATGTGAGCCCTCAGGATTTTAATCGTTTTTGTATGTCAAACATTATTAACAGTGGGAATAAAATAGACACAAGTTATCCAAGCCTTTTCTATCTGATATAAGGCATCCATAACATTAGTGATCTAGCACCTGATTTTTACATGATTTTGTGAAGACCTCTAGTTGTAAGTGATAACATCAAAATTAACTGTAAGCAAAATAGAAGACAAAAAGTGGGAGAATATTAACTAACAGACTGTTAAGAGATGTAGTTGATTCATACCAGGAATCTCTTAAATTTTATTTCAGCCATACATCAGATCTTTTATATATTATGAACTCATACAGGCTTATATAGGTTATACAGAATCTTGAATTAATTTTAAGAAGGAATACATAACCCATACAAGAGAGGAATTTCTACTTAAGTCCTGTGATAGTTTTACTACCTAATCTTTCTAGTTCAAGTCTTAGATCTGTTTGACAATAAACTAAATTCAGTTTTTCTCATCGACTAACTTTATCTTAAAAAGTGCAAATAAACAATTACTTTGAGCAAGACAGTACAAATTGCACTGACCAAAGACTTATCAAAGGCTTCAAGCTCACATGTGAAAACTACAGAAGCTGGTATAAAAATTAAAAAAAAAGTTATTTTTAATTTTTTTTTTAATTTTATTTTTATTTCCTTCTTTTGGTCCATTTGTTAATTTTTATTCAGAGACACAAATCCTAACTGAATTCAGATGCAAATGGATGTGTATGGGTGGTAGAAGAATGAACAGTGTACTCAGTAGGAATATAGAAACATCATGTGTACTTGCAGCAATGCAATATGAATGGCCTTACCTTGGCAAACAAGATATAATTTGGAAATTAGACTTACTTTGAGCAGAAGGGTAGTCTTGATACTTCCAAGTATGAAGGAATCTCGCTTCTCAACATAAATTATTCTTAAGTATCAAAATGCAAATTATTTTTTCATCCATAACTGTTCAGGCACTGAGCACTTGATTCTGAACTGCCATAAGGTATATTTGGTGCACCTCAAAAAGTTACATGGCAATATAAGGTAATATTTTGCAAGGTAATAAGGTAATATATTGCAAGGCAATATAAGGTAAAAAAGACCATTTTCAAATCTTGTATTTTGTGTTACTGAAGTAGAATGCATTAGCCTACTTGCCTGGAGAACAGGTTGCAATGAGCTATGTCCAGTGATGCTCCAGAACCGGTAGGAGTTATACTGATGCACAAATGTACCAGAACTGAGTAGCCCTGAATAAGATGACTGCTACTTAGTTCAACATCAGTGCTGTCTTAACACAGGTAAAATGCTTCTGGGATTTCAGACAGTGCCTCTGCAGTGGGACCACACTATGTATGCAGTGTCACTCTTATAGGAAGACTGCATGCACCACATGATTCTAAAACTTTCTAATGGCTATGAATTTGTACCACAGCCAGATACATTTTTTTTTTCTTGATTTCATCTGGGAAAAGAAATATGTAAGAAGCTGAACCTCAATGCTTCGTACTTTTTCGGAAAAGCTTTATTGATTTGGTGGATATGCATATCCTCTAATGCAATATTGTGCCCTAAACTACTGGAGAAATACACATCTGCTTGCTTTCTTTTCCAGTAGGAAAGTCAAATAGGATGAGTCACAACGCTTAGTTTAAGTCCATCAATAGCAAAATCAGGGCTGCAATTGTAGGCAATAAATTTGTGGTTATTCCTGAGATTATGTATCTGATCACTGAAAATAGGGCTAGGTATTTACCTGTATGATGTTTGCCTAAAACTACAAGATCCTTTGAGAAATTTCAGCTTTTAGGATTTCCTAGCATGATACAGAGGAGGATGAAGATAACTTTAAAACTTAAAATACACCAAAATGTACTTAGAACAACTGGATTACTAAATATAATGTGGAATAATAGGAAATATTAATATGAATATGACTGCCCATAATATAACTAATAACCACATGAGTGAGAAAACAGTTCTCTGGTGTGTGCACTTGCTTAAATTCCAATGGTTTATCATAACCAGACAGGATAAGAAGCTGGATTCTCAAAAATAGCTCATGAAAACAAAAAATCAACTTCAGAGAATAGCTAGCTTTAGTATTTTTTCCAATAGTTATCAAAGGTTTCACTTTAATTTTGGCTATTTTCATGTATATTTTAACTAAAGTTACATGTCAAAATATTTAGTTTATATTTCCAAAAATGACAGAAGAAAACACTGCTAATAATTTCAAAGCCTCCTCACAGTTTTATAAATATATGTTTGTCTGTTTGATTTTACTTTTTTTTAAATGATACCAAGCCTTTCCTGCAAGAAGTTTCGGATTTGAAGAATGAATGCTTTTCAGCAGCACTGCCAACATTCTCTGATTGAAAAAAAAATCTTTCTTTATTCTACTGCTAGCTGCCTTGAAGAGGGGAGGGAGAGCAGGGGGAAGAGGTGTCTATCATCTTTGCCTTCTATGGTGTATTTTAATCTTTGAATAACATTGGGCATCAGCTGTAACGTGTATGATTAATCACCTTATTTATATAACTGCTTCTTTTTATTATACCTCTAAAGGAAATTAAATGAATTTGACCTGTTTCAGCATTTACAGCTGTGTTCTTGAAGAAATTTTGAGTTCCAAAATTTAATAATGTTATATTTTTTTTAGGTGTTTTGTTTCTTCTCTTTAGAAACAGACAGTTGCAAATTCATCTGAAATACAGTTTAAAATTTGCTATTCTGAGTTCTGCAGCCATTTTGTATATATTTAGAATTGGACTATGAAAATATTTTCAACAACTTATGAGTTTGGTTTTGAAAGAAAACTTGTTTTTCCTAATATTTTCCTGATATTTCCAAAACCAAAAAGGGAAATGTGGTTGTTTTCTCTGCTTTGATGATAGCCTGGTGAAAAGAAATTTTGAATTAGAATTTCTGGTGTGACCAGATCTCCACATGAATTAATGAAAAGAACAAAGAAGGTATGAATTAATCCAGCATCTTAGCAGAGCATGCTATCATAGAGATAATCCAATTTGTACTCACAATAAAACAGGTATTCACAATACAGATTTTTTTTAAGGAAGGAAAACAAAACCTTCTTCACATTCTTATCTGCCACTGTTAACGTTTTGTTAGCTTTCCTTTCTGCAGAACAGTCCATGCTAAACTATCAGAAAATGAGTAAAGACAATGCCTAAATTTCATGCATACTTGCATATACCAAAGACATTATCATTGTGGTACAGAATGGGATTGGAAAAATATGCAGCCCTTGGAAATGGATTAAATGCACATACATTTTGTAATGAGTGACTGTAATGAAAGTCAAATGAATTATAATAAAATATAGAGTTTTAAAAAAGAAAACTACTCAATGCATAATGTTGCTAAGAAAACATTTAGCAGTTTTTCACTGCACGCTATTGTCAAAGTAAATAACTACCAAAGACAAACTTACAAAGTGGTTTTAACTCTAATGTGATGCAGAAAGTCAGTCATTTAATTTGTTAATTAGTATTATGCCAGAAACTATCTATTCAATATGAAGCAAATATGTTTACAATCTTATCTGCCATCTGTTTAATAGATGGGAGAATACTTAGAGCCCTCTCAAAGAGGGCTGTTGAAATTTGTTCTACAATTAGTGGAGCAGATTTTTTAATTCTAAAGGAGTTTTTCATGTTCAGGGAGCACCTCTATGAAGGAAACTACACCACAGTGCTGCTATTCAAGATTAGTGATTGCTTATAGCTGCTGATAGCAGCTGCTTGTAAAAAAGCAGAAGTAAATGTGTATTTTGAGATATATGCATATTAAAAAATAAAAATACAGCATTAGATCCAGAACATTAAAGCAGGTTTTGTGAAGAGGTTTTTAAGATCAGTTTTCATGGCAGCACAATATATAAGTCTGGGTACTTACAACACTCTTCATCTCTTTCTGTAATCAGCAATTTTGCAAGCTTTCTTACAAGAAAGCTCACAATTATGCAGTACACTAGCCATTAAAGTGAATTCTCAAGGTGCTTTTTAAATTGCATATTAAGAAAAGGTATTAAATCATCATTTGGGAGGTAGATGAAAATAAAAACTTAGATAATAAAACATTCTTCCTCGGAATACAACTTCTTTCTTTGCCCTGTTTCAATTTATTTTAGTTTTGAGGAAGGGTATGTTATTGTCTAATACTGACTGATATTATTGCTATTATTTATTAGAAGGTAAATTTAGCCCAAGCAGAAAGCTTTTCTCTGAAAATTAAACATCTTTTCCTGTTTATTTTTTTAAGATCAAAAATAAAAGAGGTGAGTAAAATCTTAAGATTCCTTTTTAAATGCAGGATTTTTAACTTTTACCATTTTCTTTTTAATGGCAGTGATTTGACAGGACTGCCTTTTTTATCCAATTGGTTTTTACTGAGTATGAATGGAACATCCATTAGACACCAAAGATGAGAAACATTTTTTTAATGGAATGATATAATAACCATGACTGAAGGATTTTCATACCTCAAAGCAAACTTGAAAACAGGCAAATTTTCTGAGAGGGGATGAGACAAATGTAAATGTTTTTCATAATGACACTGAATATTTTTGCCTTTCTTACAAACTTTCAACATATAAATGACCATTTGTAAGTGCATAAATGAATATTTATAAGTGCATAAATAAAATACGGTGCTTATAACGTGGGAAAACAAAATCCATTCAAAATAAAGATGTGCTCCTTACCCGAACGGAGATTGGTTTTTTTTTTTTCAAATAGCATTGTTTTTATTTTGTTTTTAATAGAAATGATTGTTCTAGCTTTCTCTACCTACCTACTGTAAACAATAAACTTTTTGTTCAGGATTTACTTACATTACCTTGTGTACATCTTAGTTTTCTGAGATATTTGTTAGCTGCTTTGTTTACTCATGTGTCAACAGGTGAGATGGTCTCGCAAAGGGCTGTGAAGATTTTGTTAGTTTACTGTCTTCTGTAGGACAATAACACTCCAGATTTAGGAATTAATCCTCAGCTTTATGTACCACACTGCACATCCACACTGAAAAATTACGAAGTTGCAATACGTTTCTATCAAATTGAAACATGGAAATATTTATCTTTTCACTTACAGACAGCAGGTTAGATCACCCCTCTCAAAATTGATCTCTCTTCCTCCTCCTCCTCCCCCCACCCTGAGATAATAATTCATTGTGGAAAAATTTGCAGCATAGCATGTTTCAAAAATATTTTAAAACCATTATCAGTTTTTATATATCTGTTGTACAGAATTGTACAGAACTGACCTCTTAGGCTGCATATCCTGAAGCAGCCTAGGGAGGGTGGAAGGAGGAGGAAAGCTTTCCTGAGCCCTGGGACCCCTCTATGTAAACAACATCCTTTGTAGCATGCCCAGCTTACTCTCTTGACATTTTATTTTTGTGATACCCTTACGCGACGAGAGAGGAATTAGGTGGGCAGATCCAGCTTGTTTAGTACAACAGGATTTCGGCCCTACTGCTTCTACAGCAGTGAATGTTTAACCCATAGAATACCTGCAGCTGCTAAATATATGAATTTATAGAAAAAGAAACAACAGCAACTGTTAGGTCAGGAACTCAGCATCTGTGATTTGGCTGCACAGACTTAAGTATACACACTCCATCCGTTCTACCTCTACTCCTTTACCCTTTTCCCCCCAAAATTAATTGCATTTCTAGCTAACAAGGTTTAGTTACAGAGGCACCTGACTCCTTCAAACCTTTTGGACACAATACAAAATTCCAGTAGTAGACATTACAGGATTAAATCCATTGTAACATTCTAAAAATCAATTCATCTGTTCCTAATAGTGTTTCAATAGTATCCTAGTAACCTTTTCTGTGAAGCTTCATATGGTCCGTATTTGCAAACACTATTAGAAAAGGCCTTCTTACATTCAAAAAAAAAAGCTAAATCTCTTCACAGAGCTGCTGGAGAGGTGCAGACTCCAATGTGGGCAAGTGTATTTGCCAACATGCCATATGGGAGCCATGTTTGGGACTTTTTTTTTTCTAGAATAATTAAATGTTGATGGCAGAGTTCAAATGGATCATTAAAATTCAAAAGTGTAAGAAACAGATTTTTTCTTATGTTGCTGAACGCTCCAGAGGGCTGAATAGCTAGCAGAAGTGAGGCAGGCTGCAGCAGCGATCAGCGTGTGCTGTGATGGTACTAATTTGATCATAATATAGTCATCTCTGAAGATTACAGCTATTCAATTAAATATTCTAATTAACCTGAAGTATTAGGCAAATGATACTAATTACAAATATTCTCCTGAGATTCACAGCAATGAAAATCCCACTTGCAACTGATACTTCTAGCCAATGTTTCGTAACACAATGTCCTATATCATAGGCTTTCAGAATATTAAAATGCAGTTAATTTGCCTAAACCTCATTTGTTTAATGGCATTAGCATTTTGTTTGAAATTGTAATAAACGTACATCCCGCTTTCAAGTAAAATTTAAAATGAGTGTACTCTTGGGGTAACTTAAGATTCCTGTTTACAGACCTAGCACTTTATTCAGTAAGCGGAACAGTTTGAGCTTAACTTTCAGCCATTAAACATATTGAAATTGTTTAAAAATGCTAATAATTTGTCTTTTCAAATAAGAAAAAAAAAAGGATATTTTGCAGTAAAATTTCATGATGTTACCCATGTGACCAGTTTCCTACTGTGAGGGCCCCAATGCTTGAACTTGCCTTGTAGTTTTTTAGTAGAATGTTTGTCTTTCGTAGGTTGTTGGCTTCTGTTTGTTTTTTTTTAACTCCCTCTCTAGATAAAACCACACAGACCTTCTTTTTCTGTTTTCTGCCTTCCTTTCTTCTCTCCCTTTCACATTGCTCATCATGGACTGGGGTCTCCAAGTTGGGAGTGCAGTGGCTTCTGGAAACTCTGGTTCCTGCATAGTGCTTATGCACACCTTGCACGCAAGTGCCCTTCCAGTGATATTTGCAAGGACAGCTCAGCTACTTTACCAATTACTGCAGTGAGCAGATAACTTGGTTGTCTATATCAATTAGGCAGAATGCTACTTTGAAAATACAGCACAAGGCAGATTGTTCGACTAAAAAACCACAAGACAGGTGAGGTTCCTGACTGCATTTCTTGCTGGGTTTTGCTTGTTTTGTCACGGCTTGTCATGACATGAATGGGAAGGCAGAGATTACCCACCACAGAAGTGGCTACTTCAAAAATAATCAGTTGTAAACAATTATAGAAACAAGCCGGGTGGCAGGCTTCAAGTGCTTAGGATCCTCTTCTATGACCACCACCTTATCAGAAGGATAAAGGGATGTGAATTTATCCCTTTTGGACTTCCATGTGTTGCCTGTTGATTCTGAATCCATATAGGCATATAAGGAAAGAGATCAGAAAAAAAACCTTCACAGTTTTAGTGCAATTTTATCAATGCTGATTCAAAGCATTATAAAAGTTTGATATGAATAATGTCTTCCTGTGAATATATTTCTCTTCCACAGACTCTGCAGTATCTGTCTGAAAAGAATGAAAATGCTAATCATGTATCTTTTACTTCAAACTGTGAGGTAAAACACCTTGCTAAGGGCTAAAAAACAAGCAGAAGGATTGTCAGAATTTTAGGTAGAAATACCAAACTATCAAATGGCAGCAAATAGAGTACGAATGAGTGTAATTTTCATACTGTAATTGGCAAAAGCATAGTTCAGTATTTGTCCTGGAAAAGCTGTAAGAAGTTTCAACAGAGCAGACCTTTCCCTGACAGTTATCAAAACATAAAGAAATCCAAGCATTACATTTTCTCAGATCTCAGAAAATTTAGAACAATTTCTGCCTGAAACATGCTGAAATCATTGGACCAAATCTTGGAGAAGAAGTAAACTGCAGAGATGGCATCATGCTGCCATATGACCTTTCATGGTGCAGGAAGGAGACACAAGGGAGTACGCAGTAAACTTGGGATAAAAGAAAATCCTGGGCAGACTGTGAGCAACTCTTGAGAGACATGGAAAGTCTGTGGTTTTTTGCTTGGTTGCTTGATTTTGATGCTTTCCTTTGGTTGCGTACTTTTAACCCTTTTATAGCTCTTTTTCCTTTGGTGCTGTTAGAACATGTCGAAAAGATTAAATGTCCCTCTCTTTCTTCCCAGAATAAAGTAGAGAGTTTATATCACCTTATTTTGACTTGAAATCAGCTCATAGATTGTGATTCTCTTTAGGTCAGCACACGTGTGAGGGTTTCTATGATTATGGAAGAGGGCGTGAAAGATTCAATCAATCTATATCAACTCAGATCCAGGTTTTTCTAACATAAATCTGTATTTTAAGAGTGCCATTGTACTGGAATGAGCTTCAGGAAGGCTTGGAGAGCCAGGAAGACAAATAGAAAGAAAAGACAATGTTCAAGCAGAGTAATATGTTTTCATCTGCTCCCCTTTTTGTTGTGTGCCATGGGGGACCAGGCACATCCACAGGCATGGAGAGGTAGCAGCAAAGGGAAAAGTGTGACTCGTGTGGCAAAGCACTGTACAGCTTGGATGGCTGACTCCTTAGAGAGTGCCATTACTGAGCTTGCTGAGACAGGACAGTGAATTTAAGTAAAAATGAGGGGACAGCTCAGAGGTGGCAGAAAACATGTTTTATGTCTAGATCCCGATTTCTGCTGCTGTTCCCAGCCCGCATTTAAATTCTCAGCAAAACTGTGGTATGAACAAAAGCAAACAAACAAACACAGTAAGGCAATCAGTAAAGGAAAACTAAGGAAAAAAAAACACCAAAAAACAAAAGAGGAGTAGAAAGACAGCAAAAGCAGGGAAAGAGAGAGAGAAGCTGCTGAGTATAAGAAGTATATCTTGTCCAAAGTCCTTCAATAACTAGCTACAACTCTCTAGAGAATCATTTTTCTACTATGAAGAAATAAGCACATTCCACTCCCATATTAGCCCCTGAATGAAGTGGCTAAGAATAAAATACCATACGCATGTATGTTGTGAAGGGGAATACATGCACATTTACCTGTAGAATAAGAGAACAAAGTGATAGAGGTTTTATTTATGCGGGGAGTTAACATAATTCAGTGATCTATGGGTACATTTCTTGTGGGGCAGTGAATCTACTGAGTGATTTACTTTTATAAAGGAGATGAATACACTGATGTAATAAAATTGTCATGTACTGCATTGATCTCCGTGCTGCAGAGGAAGCGAGGAGGAACTTAAATTTATATAAAATTAATATAATGGAATAATAAATGTGCAAGAGTTGATATTGCAGAACAAGATACATATTTACAAGGGGAATAAATATAGTGAACTGATCTATTTTTATAAAGAGAGGTCATTTAAAGGAATTATTTCCACACATACAGAAGAAGGCAGCAGGGTAGGTTATGCTTTTTAAAGAAGTGAACGTGTATTAGTTCAAGAAGTACAACGGTAGGAAAACTAATGATATTAATTTTTGTTGGCCATAAATATTACATAACAAAGGTGTGCCTCTGAACAGCTTGGTGGAATCACAGTATAGAAAATGAATCTATGACAATGACATAAATATTGAAGGGCTGGCCCAGTATGTTGGGACATGAAGCAAACTTGGGCTGCTCTGTGGAACCTGTGGGGCATTTGAGCCATCATCATTAAAGGTTATCATAATAATTTCCTCAATCCGGGTGGTATAAATGCCGTACTTTGCCCCATATCATCGACTGGATAGCCGAAAAATAAATGACTACTGTAAAAATATATGGGCGAAGTTACAACAAAGGATCTCAAACTGGAAAGCAAAGAATGAGTCAGTCTGGGAATTTGTAGTGTTTCTACATGTAGCCAAAGTCCTGATTAAATCATGACCTAGATAATTGAGCCTTATTATCAGACTAACTGCATAAAAAGTTTGTCTATACCAATAGTTGTAAAGTAAACAATACTATAAGGGTAAAAGCCAGTCCTGAATAAAATGTCTCAGCGTAAGCCTGAGTTCTTGGTTTGGCACAGATATTTACTGGATCTAAAATGGGGAGGATATTATGGTCTATAATATGCAGAATGTTGGACTGTCCAGTCTAGTGGTGTCCCTTGAACTTACAGTCTTAAATTAGACTTAGTTCTTTCTTGCTCTTGCAAGTCAGAAGGGGTGGATTTGGGGTAAAACATATGAAAGAACATCACTACTTCTGAAACACTGGTCCTTGCCTTCGTTCCTGCCTCTGTCTGAGGCTTTTCTAAAGAAGTGATGGTTGTCCCAAGATGCCCTCACCCATGTCATGTCTGGTTGTGTTGACCCAAAACAGAATGTCATATCTGGTTCTGTTGACCCAAAACAGGATAAGGAAATAAGCAGTGTACCTGTCTGGCAGATTCTTAACGAGAAAGCTCATAGACAGCAGGACCAAAAAAAGGCAGGGTTTTATGCAGCTGCCCTCCAGGCTTGCTCTAATGATGGCATGGAGAAATCCTCAAAAAGACCTGGAGTTTCTTCTTTTAGAAGTAGCCAGACTTCAAATTCTGTGGCTTTTGTGGTTCACCTGGAATTTTGCAGCTTCTGTGGCTCACCTGGAATTTTGCCTCTGAGCTGAAATCTTGGATGAATATTTAAATAGCAATCCTGTTGGTAATTCCTTCTAAAGGTCACTATCTTGCTCACCCATGAAACACAGATAAGACAAGCAGTCTTCAGTGTGATATGCTTCACAGTGTGATGTAAGCAGGTTCCTTGATATTTTCCTTTTCATTCAAAATTAACATGTTCATTGCTGAAGGACAGAGTTTAGCCCATGTTCTGACTAGGCCAAACTGTTGTTCTGCTTCTTATCTTTTTCATGTTTGATCTTCTACTTTTTCACAGAATTACAGAACTGGAGAAGGGTTAAGGTTAGAAGGCCAGAACTGAAGACAGTCCTCCAGATGTAGCCTCATCAGTGCTGAGCAGAGAAGAAGGATCACCCTCCTTGAGCCTTTGGCAATACTTTTTCTAATGCAATCCAGGATACCATTAGCCTTCTTTGGCTTTGGGTGCTCAGACAGTGTCTCTCTATTCTCCATCAGGTTACCTGTACTTGCTTATACCCTCTGTGCACTTCCTTTTTGTGTCTTAATTTTAAGAGGGGTCCCTTGTTCATCCAGTCAGTCTTCAAGACATTTTTGCCTGACTTCTTATTTGTTGGGGAAGAAATCTCTTGAGCTTGGAAGAGATAATCCTTGAATATTAACCAACTTTTTTGGGACCCCTTTTCTCTCCAGAACCTTATGCTGTGGGAGTATTTGAAGCATATTTTTGAAGAGAACAAGGCCTACTCTGAAGAATTTCAGGGGTTTAAGCTTACTTTTTACTATTTTGTCTGCCCTCAGGATACTGAACTCCACCGTCTCATGGTCACTGCAGCCAAGACTGCCTTTGACCTTCACATCTTTAATGAGCTCCTTCTTTTTGATAAGAGTTTTAGCAGAGTATCTCTTCTCATTGGCTCCTCAGAATGCTTGGAGGAGGAAGCTGTCATCAGTGCAATCCAGGACACCCACAGGTTGTTTGTCACTTCAGCAGATATCAAGGTGCTGGAAGTCCCCCATAAGGACCAGGGCCTATGAATATGAGGTTGGTCTTCACTGTAGGTAGGTGGACAGATCTGCTCATTTGTGGTCAAGTAGCCTGTGGCAGACAATCACTATAATGTCACCTTTACCTGTCCTCTCTTTAATTCTAACCCATAAACTCTTAGTTGGCATCCCTCCCCAGACAGAGCTTCTTGTACTCCAGCTACTCTCTCACATAAAGGGAGACTCCCTCTCCTCATATTCCCATCCTGCATCCTGTCCTTCTTCAAAAGCCTGTACTGCCACATTGCAACAACCCAGTCATGGAAACCATCCCACAATTACCAATTTTGGTAATTCCCAAAAGATCGTAGCCCAGCACGTGCACAAAGAACTCTGATTGTGTTCATTCCTCATTCTGTACACATTAAAACACAATTTTCATTTTCAGAGTTCAGGTACAAAGGAGATGTAGGAGATAGCTAGAGGGTACTTTATGTAAAGAGGTGGTCAAAACAAAACGGGAAAAAAATCAGCATAGAAGCTGAATCTATAAGCTTTTAAAGTAAAATACGACAAAGCATGAAAATGGTTTTCACTAAACAAGACGCTGTACCTCTAAAATTCCATACTTTTGGAGAAGGACACATTAAACCATACCTAATCTCTCTAGCCCACCCTACATCTGAATTTTAACTTTTTTTTCTGTGCTTATTAAGTTGAGTACATTTATGCTGTGAGATAGTTAGGTGTTACCTTTTTCCACAAATTCTGTATAATTTAGTACTTTGAAACACTAGTATTGCAATGTGAATAAATGCAGCTGTTCAGAGGGGTAAACATGGAAAGCAATTCCACATAGATTGTTGGCAGTTATGAATCCCATAAAAAATGAGAAAAGGCTAGCTTGTCCTTTCTCCTGGCATTACAGCCTGTGTGCAGCAACAAAGTTATGGAAAGGATTTCCTGGCGCATTGCATCAGGTTTGAACACATCATGGAAAACCAGTTCATCAAACATTCCTTACCAACTGATGAAGGTTTCATAGTCTAATGCCTTCCATATTTTTTGTACTCTGGCCCTGTTAGAAGACTGTTAGGAAACAGTCATCCGGAGCATCTCCAAGTAGTTGTCTGAAACCAATCCAGATGATGTACCTATGATGACAGTTTGGGCTTAGGCATCAGAGAAGTTTTAGCAGGTGCTTAACCCAGGGGAATCAAAAGCCACTATGAGCCCCTTGGAAAATTCTGGATCCTGTTTCAAACCCTTTTTCTGAAATTTGGAGCAGCCCAAAGTAAGATTATGGGCATCTATCCATCTCTTGGTAAGTACTGGCTAGGGCTAGACGGGTATTTTATAGAATAATTTCATTGTGGTATTGTGAGGGATTGCTTGTCAAGAACTCAACTCTTTTAAAAGAAATTCAGCTAGCAGAAAATTCAGGCACTCTTGATAGTTTGACTTCTTCTCTAGCATGTGAAAAATTAATGGGAACCACTCTGGGCATCACTTTATCATTTGCCTTCAACTAGCCATGGTTTTATGAGTTCTTTTTTCAACTTTTTCTGATTCCCTAATCATAGCTTTCTCTCTCTGATGCTACTCCAGTGACCAGCAGGAGTTACTATCATAACTTTGCTTTCTAGATTGGCAGCATTTTGTCTACCAGGCCAGCCAAATTGTTGCCTCTGATGATTTTTGGCAGTGAGTTATCACTCTGTAGAGTCACAAAACTACTGCATGCATAACTAAATTTTTCTAAGGGAAAATGCAACATTCAAATAACACTTTTAACCCAGATATCATGAATTTTTAATATTACCACACTGCTTGCAGCTTCCAAACACCTGCTACAGCCAGAAATCCAAGGATTTTTACCGAAAGTGAACTAGACCTCTCTACCACCTCATTTTAGTACAAACATATGCACTCTTAAAATGTTTATATGGGATTCATAAAGAGTACATTCATTCCATTGTGCATATAGACACAGATGAATTTGGGTGCACATATCTATAAATTGTGTGTGTAAACATTCAGCTATGTAACCCCATGATTGTAATTTAAATGCACATCTCTTCAGAAAGCAAACATAAAGCATCTATTACCTATACTAACAGAGAGGCTACAATTATGCATCTATTTTACAAATAACCCCACTCTAAAATATCAATTGTGCAACTACTTTAAGGAAAATAATTCTACTCAGAATAAAATTAGCATGAAATCAGGCAAGTGTGAAAGGCTGCAAAAGTAACTATTTTGTTATGTGGTTTTATGACATAATTATATTGATCTGAAAGACACTCATCCAGAACCACAACGTTTATACCCGAAGAAAAAAAAAAACTGTATAATCTTTTCAATCACTTGATATTCATGGTCTTACTCAAAGGTCTCTGAATATGTCATGTGTGTAATACCAATACAAAAATTGGCGCTATAGTCACTACCAGCAATATGTTTCAATAAGGTAATTTTCTTGCTGCCTAAGAACATCAGCAGGGTGCAATCCTGAACAAAAACAGAGTATGACATCTTATTCAAGCATACATCTGGAGGACAAAACTATACTTTATTAAAGGAAAATGGGATTTCAGGATTGTTTTGACAAGCGGTAAAAGCACGCACCTCACTTTACATACAGTACAGAGTTTTAAAATCAAAGTGCTTATGTAGCCATTGCTAAGTAAAGGCTGGAAGAAAAATACTGCCATTCTCACTGGGTTATGCAAATATACAAATAAATTGCAATCTATATTGTATATAGTTTTGTACTGGGCTACATAATATGAACTAAGATGCAAAATATCATTTTCCTTCTTTTATCTGTAAACAAATGCTTTTGTATACTTAAGGAAGCACACATGTTTATTCTTTGTACAGCTAGCATACAGATGCATTCCAGTGTTGGGTATGAGCATTCATTTCCACCAAGTGTGTTTGGTTTTCTATTTTGTTTTTATATTTTTCATTAAAACCTTCTTTTTCCTGTGCTCCCAACCATCTCTCATGTTATCATGATGTTGGAGGGTCCTTTTTGAGGGAAGAGAAAACAGTCTAAATGGCCATATTCCCCCCCCCCATATATTTTATCATAAAATATACACATTTTTACTCTTGGTTTCTCCTTAGAATATTAAGATATCAGGTCAGATACTGAGTAGCGCTTAACAAATCTCTTGTGAGATACTAAGCATGTGGTGCTAAGAGATCATACAATAATAGATTTTTCTCACTGATTTCATCAGGGATAGAATCAGCTCTTAAGACCATTTTCCTTTCTCTAGGGTCATTTTTATGGCTGCATTTTAAAGTGGTCAGTGACTACATCTGAAATCTGTCCCTAAATTTGAAAAACACTGATTTAGTGCTTTGTGCATTTGAAACATATCGATATGGAGAGCATGAATTGAGCAGTTTGGCAAGATTGCAAGCTAAAAGGAGGCTGTGTCATTACAGCTCAAAGTGAAAACATCAAAAAAAAAAAAAAGAGTCACTGATATTCCCTACCATTTGTACCATAAATTACCACCAGATTTGTTGTCATTTGTTTATCTGAAAACAGATTTATGCTCTGCTATTTGAAATCTGTAATATGTTTTGCTGCCCAAAAGCAAGCACTTTCAGAATATTATGTGATATGACAACCATCTCTGCTGGTAATGCAGTGTTAGAGTGGATGGAATACAGGACTGAGTATACTTAATATACGCAGTGCCAAGGTTATTTGGAAGATCCTAGCCTAATTTATTTGACTAATAACACTATTCAGCAGCTAATAGGGCGATTGCAACCAAACTGAAATCTTCAAGTTATACAGCTTACCTCAATTATCACCTCTGTCAGATCAGAAATTATTGATGCTTGTTTTGTACTAATCCCCTTGAAATCCATACTACACTTTATTACTGCTGCTTCTGCATATTCAAAATGCCCATCACTGCAAAGGGAAAATGTCATCAGCAAACTGGAGGCTTGACAGCAGGACTGAAAGTAATGCATTCTAAAAGAAATGACAGTGACGGATACTTTAGCATAGCTGTGGGTGTTGAAGTGAGTGATGTTGGCCCAAAAGCAATTTGCAAACTGATTTATTTTCATTTCCGTTTCCTTTCCTCCAGGAGATGCACTTTTGTTTGGAAGGTGCCAACCTTTGCTTTAATTTTTTAAGTTTGGGGGTGGGGTGTTTATTAGTACTTCCCTCCCTAAGAAAGTTAAAAGACAGTTTATGGAGATGCTGCTGAGGAAGCGGAGAATGAGCATTGTTACTTTGTGGAGTTACATGAACCCTTTGCAAACATTCCTTTAGTGGCTAGGTTGGGGTATGTAAGCGAGGTTAAGTTTTCCTTTGCTATCTATAAAAAACATTCCTTCAAAACCTACTGTGTATTACAGACAAGAGTAAAATAAAACACTGCAAATGATGTAGTGAAGAGCAATCTTATACTATTTGCTAAACATACCAAAATCCCTTTTCCGTATTATGATCTGTTTTGGGTTTTTTCCAGTACTAGAAAAGCCACATGTTCACAGTATGCACATTGTAGAGAAAAGCTCTTGAAGACGTTATTCCAAAATCAAGGCAATCTCTTACTCTAAAACAAGACACGTGAAACCAGTCTCATGAAAAAGACTTCTCTGCTATCCTGTGACAGGTAGAAAACCTAAAAACTATACAACTTTCACACTGCCCAAAATCATGGATTTTGCAAAACTAACTGACATTAGCATTTAAATTGTACCTTTGGACTTGGGCCTTTTGCCACATAAAACTGCTTTAAAAGACCTTGCAAGTACTCCAGTTTTATTTATGTACATGCGTATTCTTGTTTGCACATGGACCAGAAAATATCTCATTTGAAGGAACTAGACTCCAACACTGAACCTAGACCACCCATAAAAAGCACTATCAGGTAACATTCATTTGCAAGTTTATCCTACTTTCCTGCGGTGCACAGCTCCACCCAGCCAACACAATGAGGGCAAGAATCTGTTGTGCCCCAACTCCTCAGAGTAGCCAGTGGCAATGCCACCACTTACAGCTCCTTGCACACATTCTGTGTCAGGAGTGCAAGGCATTTGTGCCATCTCATTCTGTCCCCACACCATACTGCTATGCTACAGTGCAGCAGAAAAAGGGGTTGAGATATTTTGTTCCTCACAAAAGTATTTTCACTGAGGGTTGAGAGAGCAACTGCTGTCCTAGCCAAAGCCTTCAAAGAGCTCAGGAAGGGGAGGACGGGGAGTTTGCCATCTGTTCTCTGCGTATGATGGGCAGAACAGCCAATTCTGCATACCTCCTTGAGTGACATTTTTAAATGGATGTGAATGAAATCAGCAGCTGTCAGAAGAGCTGAAGGCATGACAGAATCTGGACAAAAACATTAATTTATTGTTTGGGTCAAGGGCACCAAATGAAAACAAAACAAAACAAAACACCAAATAAAAAACCAACCAACCAAACAACAACCCAATCCAACAAAACAAGTTTGCTAAAGGCAACTGGCAATTTACAGGAGAAATACTTCTGGTTTATCTATTTCTTTGTTTTCCTGCTTTGTTTTTTTTTTGTTTTTTTTTTTTTGTTTGTTTGTTTGTTTGTTTGTTTTCATGTCAAATTGTAAGCATTTGGTTTTATATGCTTTCATCATTGGTCATTCCACAAGAAAACTCTTTGTCACTCCCTTTCCAGCACTAGCAAACACAATATCAGATCCAACAGAAAATGTTTGGTAGAAATGGCACTTTCTCACTGTCTGTGCTTTCTAATCATCTGTGATCTCCTAGCCAGTCTCACTTGGTCCTTTGCTTTTAGCACAGTGTCATCTTCTTTTTTGCCAGTAACCAGACTATTTAGTAAACATTTTTACAAAATTCTGGCATGTTGCAGTACAGTTTCATGGTTCTTCAAAATACCTTACAGGCATGTCCGACATATATACTGTAGAAGTGAATAGGGAAGGATGTATATACAGGTATAATCCAGTGTCTGGTCTCTAATAGCTGACTAAAATACATTCTTCTGTGACAAACTTACTTAGCTGTACTTTAACTGTATACTTAAACATTATGGAGGAAATCATCATCTTGACCTCAGGTAATGAACCATGCATGTGCTGAAAAGTGAAGATTTATACCCCTGGCATTTCTGTATTAGAACTAATGAAACCAAAGAGGTCATTGTACGTTCATATAAATGCCTGGGCTACTATAAATATATTTTCAGCCATCTTTTAAGATTGACCTATATCGTTCAATTTATAGCAAACCTTTTATTGCATAAACTTCCAAAAGAAGGTATGAACAGTCAAAGCTGGCAAACTCTCTGCAGATTAATGATGGAAATATTTTTTATGGTCTTTGAAAGAGCACAGCACATATATAAAGACGACAATGAAAACCAGTTTGTGGGGCAGGAGATGGGTATTCGGGGGGGGCGAGTCAGAGGGAAGGAAGCACATCATATTTTTCTTACCAGCACAAATTTAACAGTCTTCCCATTTTCAGCAATCAAAACCTGGAATTCCAACACTTCTATTTTTGTATTTACTTCACTTAATGCAGTATAAGCAATTTTAGTGTCAAACCCTCACTTAACATGGTGAATGAAAAAAAAATCTTTACTTTTGGTTTAATTTAAGCTCTAGAAATAACTGGGCAAAGGTGAGTGACTGAGGGGAGAGGGTAGTGTCAACAAGAATGCAAAAGGCCAGAAGTCTAAACCGTAGTTCTGTAAGAGGTATAAACAGAACAGCAGCAGTCAACAAGCAGATGGAAGCAGCAAAAAAACTGTGCAGAACTAGGCAAGGAAAGGATAGACTCGAAGAGAAATGTTAGTAGAGGTTAGCATCAGCACCATGAACTGATGCCTCCTGTGCGACTCCTGTTAGAATCATAGAATCATAGACTAGTTAGGGTTGGAAAGAACCTTAAGATCATCTAGTTCCAACACCCTGCCATGGGCAGGGACACCTCATGTTAACCATGTCATCCAAGGCTATGTCCAACCCAGCCTTGAACACTGCCAGTGATGGAGCATTCACAACTTCCCTGGGCAACCCATTCCAGTGCCTCATCACCCTTACAGTAAAGAATTTCTTCCTCATAACCAATCTAAACTTCCCCTGTTCAAGTTTGAACCCGTTACCCCTTGTCCTCTCACTACAGTCCCTAAAAAAGAGACCCTCCCCAGCACCCCTATAGGTCCCCTACAGATATTGGAAGGCTGCTAGGAAGTCTCCACAGAGCATTCTCTTCTCCAGGATGAACAGCCCCAACTCTATCATCCTATCTTTATAGGGGAGGTACTCCAGTCCCCTGATCATCCTCGTGGCACTCCCCTGGACTTGTTCCAACACTTCCAGGTCCTTTTTATGTTGAGGACACCAAAACTGCACACAGTATTCCAAGTGAGGTCTCACGAGAGCAGAGTAGAGGGAGAGGATCACCTCCCTCGACCTGCTGGTCACTCTCCTCTTGATGCAGCCCAGGATGCGGTTGGTTTTCTGGGCTGTGAGTGCACACTGAAGACAGCTTATGTTCAGTTTCTCATCAGCAAACACCCCAAGTCCTTCTCCTCAGGGCTGCTCCGAATCTCTTCTCTGCCCAACCTGTAGCTGTGCCTGGCATTGCTCCCACCCAGATGTAGGACCTTGCACTTGACATGGTTAAACTTCATAAGGTTGGCATCAGCCCACCTCACAAGTGTGTCAAGGTCCCTCTGGATGGCATTCCTTCCCTCCAACATATCAACCGAACCACACAGCTTGGTGTCATCAGCAAACTTGCTGAGCGTGCACTCAATCCCAATGTCCATGTCACTGACAAAGATGTTGAACAAGACTGGTCCCAACACCGATACCTGAAGGACACCACTCATTATTGGTCTCCAGCTGGACATTGAGCACAACTCTTTGCATGCGGCAATCCAGACAGTTCTTTACCCACTGAGTGGTCCACCTATCAAATCAACGTCTCTCCAACTTAGAGACAAGGATGTCATATGAGACAGTGTCAAATGCTTTGCACAAGTCCAGGTAGGTCACATCAGCTGCTCTACCCCTGTCCATCAGTTAGGTAGCCCCATCATAGAAGGTCACCAGATTGGTCAGGCAGGATTTCCCATTAGTGAAGCCATGCTGGCTGCCACCAAGCACCTTGTTGTTTTACATGTACCTCAGCATGCCTTTCAGGACAATCCTCTCCACGATTTTGCCAGGCACAGAGGTGAGGCTGACTGTTGTGCCCATACTTAGTCGAGGAGCACAAATCCAGCAAAACAGAAACTTGAAGCATTAACATTTTTTCCTCCAGTTGAAAAAAAATCTAAACAAATAAATAAATATATCTGCAATATCTGACTAACCTCTCCAGATGAAGCAAAAGAAATCTGAAGTCTGCAAGTTTATTCACTGCTTATGAAGTTTTGCTTCACTCATTACGAATGTTTGCTTCATTCTTTCAGAGTCAGGGCTGATTGAAGGCAATACTTATGGTATATTGAAAAGTGTCTAAAAAACACCTGTAAATTTCTGTTTTCAGAAATTTTGGAAATTATGCAATTCATTCAAACTTTTGCTACACATTACCTTTATCTTCTATTTCTCAGAAATTCTGATAAAAAGCACTTTTTCATAACAACTTAAGTCTGTGGCGTTACATGGTACTTTTTGGGCTATAACAAGAACAGGTCTCATTAACAGGAATAATCCTGATGTGGTATGATATGGTTCCATAGTGATACACAAGGATTCTGAGTAGAATGATATATAACCAGAAACTTAAAAAAAAATAAAGTAGCCTAATGCTAATGTCCACATTTTATTTAGGCTACCTAATAGTGAGTCACGCTGGCAGGAGGTTCACTGCTTCTACTTAGGGCATATAGAATAATAGAATCGTAGATAGTTAGGGTTGGAAAGGATCTTAAGATCATCTAGTTCCAACCCCCCTGCCATGAGCACGGACATCTCCCACTAAACAATGCCACCTAAGGCTTTGTCTAACCAGGCCTTGATTACCACCAACAATGGAGCATTCATAACTTCCCTGGGCAACCCATTGCAGTCCCTCACCACCCTTACAGCACCCTATACAGCACACTGGCTTTTGAAAGGTCTTAGAGGACAGTTTCTGGAAGGCAAATCTATGAACAGACACAGACATTGCTACTGTATTTGATTTATCACAAAAAATTAAAAAATATAAGTTCCAAGAGGGAATTAATTTGGTAACCAACTGGAGCATTACCCTGGTGTCAGCGCAAGAGCTCAGCCTAACTCACATATGGAAAATAGCTTGGAGATGAAAGCAAACCTGTGTGGTCCAAGCTGCCTATAAGCTACTTTATGCAGAAATCTCATAGCTCTCACATATTTAATACCCCTCCACAAGGATTGTATTTTAGGCTCCAAGAGATTCAGATAATTAAGAGCCTTTGTTTACAACAGGCATGCAGGGGATTGCATTCCACCAGAACCAACCAGAACACAAGGATTTCTAAACTTGGAAGCCTCAACTCCTGTAATTCACACATTGCTTCCTCTAGCTGATGGCAAATGCTTAGATATACTGTCATAAATTATTACAAGCACAGGTAAAATTTCCTCATGGTATTTGATATAATTATCCTTTCTGAATTGGGTATATCTGAATTCAGTTAGTCTTGTAGTCTTTACCTCGATACCAAATAATACACTGTTCTTACAACCCAAGGCAAAAAGGGAAGACATATTCTTACCATGTGCATACTTCATGACTAATTCTTGCTTTAGTTTTTGATAACGTTTCACTTTATATTTGTGAATGAGACTTGGAAATAGAAGTGCTTTAATCATAAGGAATCTTGTTCATTTGATATTTCCATCTCCATTTTCTGATTCATGTGTTTCAGATAATCTTGAGATTTATTCAAGCTATCTATTCAAGCTTTTGAATGTTTACCCAGAGGAATCCAAAGAAAAAGTAGTGGGTTATAATGGGAAATAGATTTTATCTCTAAGAACAGGTCTTGTTGCTGTACCACTCTGGTATGATAGAAACACCAGGTAGGGTAGAAGGAAGAATTACCCGACCCACTTATTCATAAATTTATGGCTGTCTTTCTGAAACGTACATATCAGTGTCCTTTCTTATGGATTACGGCCCATAAATAGCAAGTGTGCTTATGATGCATACTGACAAAACAGGACAAAGGAAATGTGCCTGAAAAAGAACAAAAGAAGAAATACAAAGAGGCAAGAAGTTATTCAGAAGAAAAGATGCCCTTAGAGTTGGTCAAAGATAAAATTAATAACGTGCAATTTAGAACAGTGTTTTTGGTGAAAACCCTGCTGTTGAGAATATGATGGTGACATCAGTGCAGTTAAGCCTCTAGTTTACCAGGCTGAATAAACAAAACTAATATCTTTGATTTATTTCTCCTTTTTGTTTGACTTTCCATCCCCGTGCACAGCCTTTATATGTTTTATTGGCAATTTATACAGTCACCAGAAGACATCAAAGCCTTAGCAACAAGATCTTCTGATGTACAAACAAAATGCATTTAATTTGACTCTGTGTATTACAAGCATTATAATCCCTCTTCTGATTTCAACATGATCGACTAATCTCATCTGCTCAGAGGGATAAGCCTTGTCTCAGCCATGATGACAGGCTTAGAGAATGATAAAAATTAGGGCATTCTCACAGATTATATACTGTAACAACAGATAAGGCTTATGAATAAAGAATTGACTACAGGTGGTTATTTGTAGAAATGTACTAGATTAAGGGGTTAATGTTAGAGAGGTACAATGTCATTCTTAGTTAAATCATAGATACACACAAGTGTGGGAAAATCTTTCTTGCCTGTGTAAATATCAGGGGAGATGAAGCAAATTTCATAGCTTATTTCACCAGTAGTCAGAATGAGCAAGTATATTATCAATGAAAGGAGAACCCTAATTTTCCCTTTAGAAGTTCAGTTTGATAACTTGTATTGGGTAAAATAAAGAGGAAAAAAAAAGGGGCCTAAGATGAGATAGCAAGAGAAATATTATCTTTCTTTTTTTTTTTTTTTTTTTCTGTCTGAAACGCTTCAGTTTAGTCTGCTGTTGTTCCCAGGTAAATTTAGTGCTTATGATTCTTCTGTTTGGATTTGTAAAGAACATATGGTGTGGCAATAACGGAGGAAGTGCATGATGCAAGGGGTAAGCTTTCTAACCATTGAGCAAGACCGTTATATACAAGTCTTACTCGCAAATGCTAGCCTTGGGTGATTAAATCTCAGTGCATTGCTGTGAAAAAGTAATGAAACCCATACAGTAACAATGCAGGAAATGCAATTACATGCCATCTGCATGCTAGATTCACATTCAATCTTCCTGGAAAAGAAAACAAACCTGACACACTCCTTCAATCGGTTAAGCTTAAGTAAATGAAAGGGAAAAGTAAGTAATGATTCCGTTTCTAACATGACATTGAATTTTTTATCTTCAAGTTGAAAAACACATCATATGCATCACATAAATAGCATGTGGTGCGTACTGACCTGCAGGGACTTAATGAAAACATATGCGGAGCAAAGGATTATATTATCACAATGTGGTGCAAATTATTTCAAGTAATATTATCTTATTAATATTAATAAATGATGTCTCAAAATTGGCTATAAAACTAGATACCATACATATAAAATATAGTGCAAGTAATCATTATTTCAACCTTTCTTATTATAATTTACCAGATATTCTATTAACAAATAAACAAACAAAAGATCTTCCTTCTAGCCCTTTCTATATTTAATTGGTAAGTGATACAGAATTTATTTTTTGCATTCAGACTATATTCTCAATGCCTTAAGTTAAGAAGGTAGAGTCCCACTTAATACTTATTTATGTGATGGTAAACAAATAAATCTTTCCATTCAGTGATTGCTGAAATTAATAGATGATTAAAATCCTCAATACATATGTTTTTCTACAAAGTTAATGATCATAATACTTTCAAGAAAAAAATTAATAAATAAAACTGCATTAGTTCTCAGAATGAAGCACCAAGGAAAGAAGTGGTTGTACATCTCAAAATAACAATAATATGAATTTACAGTACTATTGTCTCGTGCCCATAATCTACTATGAGTAGATTTAGTGATAGGGGCTGACATTAAGAGCTTGAATTTAAACCACTTGAACTTAATGTAGACTGAATGAGCAAGCTGGAGAGACCAAATACCCATTTTGTTTCCATAGGAACTCCTCCCAGAGAAAGCTGAAATCAAATGTTCATTGGCAAATAGAAATGCGCACATAAAACATGCATAGCAGCACATGGAGTCCCCCTGTTGCTACCTGTTTGCTCACCAGCAGATATTTGAAAACCAGCCTGTGAAGAGCCCTGGAGAAGCGATACAAGAGACAGCAATAGGCATGTCAGTTCAACAAACTAGGTGTACCACTTACTTACCCAGAATAATTGATATGCACTGCTGGGAATGTGCTCCCCAGCAATCATCCTACTTAAAATGTGCACGTCGTCTTTCTAGGATGCCAATTAAGTGTATCCTTCTGTAGTCACTGGCACTAGATTAAGCCTTACTGTTTAAACAAACATTAGAACTGCATAAACCAGAAACAGCATGACATGTCTGACATTTTCCTGGCTCACACAGAATTACAGCACTATGCCACAATCCAAAGTCATGATGCAGCATTTTCCTAAAGGACATCTGCTTTGATGTGTGTCATGTACATTGACACCATGTTAACAGTCTTCTAATCTGGAAATATATATAAAGACTTTTTTTAAAAAAATATGAAGGTGCAAAGAAAAATGGAATCAGGGTTTCAGATTCATGATAATACTTCATAGAGGTCATCTGACTAAGAAAAAGACACTAGAAGCCTTATAATTATGATCCAACATCAAGTATTAAAGAACTGAAAAATCAAAAGCACTATTTTCAAACAAATATTGAAAGAACTTTATGAAATTTGAAGTCTGAGGAAGAGAAGTGAGTAGTATCAGTATGTTTTTAATATAAATTTTGTTAAATTTATCAAAAAAGAGACGTTGAAAGCATGCCATACCTAGTATACTGATAACTTCTGTTTGTGGTAGGTCTGGTATACAAAAACCTTGCCACTTTGCAGCTGCAAAAGAAAATCATATATCTTAAATTAAGTGTTAAGAACTGGTTTGTAGTAGAGGTGACAGTTCTAGGCAGTTGCTGGTTCTAATGTTCTGACAGAAATTTCGTAGGTGTGCCTGGTTTTGGCACATGAATGAGAAAGCAGGCTCTGAAAGATGAAGGGGTAGAAATGCAGGAATGTCTTGGTCCCTTGTCTTTGGATGTGAGAAATGGAAAGCACAGCAGCTCTTCAGGCTGATGAGGGTGATTTAAGACACTTTTGTTCACCTAAATTCCTGAGATCTTTTTCCAACAGTGCATACTTACACTCTGTATTGGTTGCTGACAGGCACAGCAGGTAAGAGTTCTGCGGAATATCTTGGTCCCATCACCTTTTCTCTAGCTGCTTCTGCTATGCCCAATTCAAGAAGCTGAGAATCACTGACAGTCTTGAACTGAAAACCTTTAACATAGGCATGACCTTTCATGAAAATGACTATACACCCTTCAGAACCACTGTGCCAGCACTGCATATCACATTACAGCTCAAAAAAACCTCAGTATAACTTTACTGTCAGTCATATGAATAATCTGATCATTTAAATATGTCCATATACAGGAAACAGACAGCAGAAAGAAAAAATATTCCACAACTCAGTTCTAAGTAAAGCCATTTTCACCTTCTTCCCGTCAGTGTGGAAAGGAAGATCAAAACTGAGACTTCCCTCCTTCATGGCACTATAGAATATAAATGCAGCACAAAGGAACTTGATAGCATAGCTATGGATGGTATAGAAGATAAATCTAGCTATTGTAGTCTCGGTCGTGGTTTAAGGCTCCCAGACACGCAGTTTTGCTCTCTCACTCACTCCACTCTCTTTCTTCCCCAGTCCCGGGGGGATGGGGAGGAGAATCAAAAGAATACAACTCCCACAGGTTGAGATAAGAACAGTTTAGTAACTAAGGTATAA
>JASSUY010027630.1:0-29218 GCA_032466535.1 Forpus xanthops | reverse complement strand
TTCCGCCGCAGCGGCTTCTCCCGCTCCCGCCGCAGCCGCGGGACGCGTAACATGTGCCTGGGGAGGGCGGGCGGGCGCCCGGGGTGGCACTTTCGGCGGGGCGGGGAGCGCGGTGGCCGGGCCCCTCCGCACCCGGCCCCGCGGAGGAGCGGAGCTGTCAGATCCAACCCATCTGCTGCGATCGCAGTCGGTCGCAACTGAATGGCTCCGGCAGCAGGGGCTCGCCGCAGCGGGGGGGTGGGGGGGCGAACGGGCCAGGCAGGAGGGGGGCCGGCCATTGTCTGAGGTGGTGAGGCCCGGTGTGCCCCGGGCGGAGGGCGGGAGCTGCCCTGCGACTTAGTGCCCGGTCTCTGCTCCCTATAGTCCCGGTGGTATCGAGGCAGCGCTCTCTGCTCGCCTTTGGGAGCTGTGATCCCCACGTGCGGGGCGGCTGACCCGGTGGTTCGCGAAGGAGAGCACGGCCCCGAGCGAGAGGTTGGGCCCAACGCCTCTCTTCGAAGCTCGGGGCGTCGGGAGGGCCTGGGAGCGGCAGTGCCTGTGGCGTGGCCCAGGGGGTCCCTGCTGCTAAGGGTTCGAGGCCTGGCTGTGCATTACAGAGGTACAAGGCTTCAGGTGGACAGACATCTGCAGCTGTGCATGGCACACTTTGAAAAGCTTGTGCTGTATGAAAAGGATAAAGAATTGCTGAAAGTTTTTCATCTGGTAGTCAAAAAAGTGGCAAGTGAAAACAATTGCCTTGTTACAGTAGGTCACAATGGTATGTGAACTGGTTATTTGTAGATAAAATGCATTTAAGAGAACCTGTGTGTAGAGTGAGGAAGAATTCAGGCAAGATATTGGGGTTTATCTAGAGAAAGTGTGAGGTGGAGGTCGTGGACACAAAGTGGGAAAAACTGAGATGATGCAAGTGATTGAGCTGGGTATGCTATAGTCAAGAAACTGCAGGAATCGCAGAGTGCAAAGTAAATCCTCATCATGCTGAGACAAGACACTTCCTCATCCTGCAAACATTCAAGGCAAGATTGGACAGGGCTTTGAGCAACCTGGTCTAAGGGAAAGTGTTCTTGCCCGTGGCAGGGAGGTTGGAAATAGATGATCCTTAAGGTCCTTTCCTACCCAAACCATACCATGATTAGGTAAGGTGAAGGGTTGCGCCATATCTCAGAGTCAGAGACAAGAAGAAGTACTGGAGAAATAAAGCTTCCAAAATGCAAGTGGTAGGTTTTTTTCTGGATTTTGAATTTAGAGGTTTCTAAGCAGAGAATGGTACACTCTCAAAGAATGGAAAAAGACATTGGAATTAAATATACCAGCAAAAAAAAAAAAAAAGCTCAGATTTTACTTAACAGATTGCCTGTAGCTGGAGACAGTGCATTATGCAGAAAGAACCTCTTCCTGTGACCGTACAGAGAACTCTACAGAGTAGATGATACAGCAGTGTTCTTAGATATTATAAAACTGACAGCTGCAAAGAAGCATGAGATGGGACCTAGGCATAATGCAGCTAAAGGTTCAGAGTCTCCAAATCCGGAGGTCTCAGGTGGATTCTTACGCACCATTCAAAAAAGGGCTCATCATTCAAACCATGTGCTTGCAGGACTCAGTACTGAAGTAATGTCGACTGAAGTATTTAGTTGTTTTGTTGTGCAGAGAAACACCTTTAGAACTTTCCTAAGAGCTATTTTAAGTTACCAAGTTTAAAGTGTGTTCACTTTCTGTTTAAATAGATATAATAATACTCCAATAAAATGTAATTACATTATAATTCCTGTTGCTTGCACAGTCAATCTAAATCACGTATACAGTTTCCTTTATAAGTAGTGATGGAAACTGCAAAGGCTAAATGTTTTCTGAGACTTAGGTGACAGACGAGTGGCCGCACTGGTTCTCCCTAGAAGGTCTGTGAAGCTCAGTGTTGTTTCTTTTCAGTGGCAAAGCCCAAATATCCAGGGAAAGATACAACACATTTCCACTGTCCAGCCCCCTGGGAGCTCAGAGACATCCTGAGGCAAGCTTGCACCATCTCATTAGATTTCTTCCATGACTTTGTCCAGTCTTCAGCTGAACCCGCATGCACTTCTGAAATCTGTGAATTTGCACTTTTGAAATCTGTTGCAGATGCTCTGAGCCTTGCTTACCTGAAAAATCTCTTAATTTGTTTTTTGATCTGCCACCATTAGTTTCATCCAATACCCTGTATTTCTTGCATTAAAAGCAGCAGTGGACAGTCTGCTCCTTCCCATGCTACTCATGTTTTTAGCTTTTCATTCCTCTGCATAAGTTACTGCTTTTTCAGACTCAAGAGTTTTAGCTGTTGCAAAAATGAAAACCATCTCGTGCTTCTGTTTACCCTTTCCTGCCCTCCTTTGAATTCTTCCAGTTGTTACAACTTTTCTGAAATGGGGGACCAGAACTGCAACGGGTTTCCAAGCTGCAGTAAAATCACCAACATATGGATGATCCTTTCCTAGGTGTGGTACTGCAGATCATAACATGCTGTTCTACTCTACTCAACGCTAAGTCTATAAGCCAGTTTGTACAGACTATCAGTCTGTAAATTACTGCATAAAAGGATTTTTTTTTTTTTTTTTTCAAATACTACATCTATCTTTCTGCAATTCTCCTTTCCCAAATTCCTAGTGAAATCATTGGAGATACGCTACATCAACCAGGACTACAGAAATGAAAAAAATATTGCCAATTCTTTAATCATTTTCAGGCCTGAGCTTGCATCCTCTGAAATCAAGAGCAATGGAAGTGGTCTCCTACTCTGTAACTAAAAGTGATTTAGAATTTAAAAGAACCAGTATTTATCTACAATTTAAAGCTGTAATTACAACTTGAGTCTTTTTTATGCACATTGAGCTGTACTGTTCCTGACAGCTGAGATACTGTTCCTCTGTATCTTTTTAATTTTATCTCAGTTTCATACACATCAATAAGTACATGTTCCAAACCATTATTTGTTGTCCCTAGGCTTGTGCAGTTTTATCTAGCATAGACATGTACAAGATGATACACTAGTCTTCAAACAAAATTTGTGATTTTGCTGGGCATTGCTTTTGGAAACATAATAAGTATGCGATGCTCATACTTCAAAATACTAAAATGAAGTAGATGATAGCATTAGCTTGATATGTTGAATGTAGCCATAGCTTTAAATACAGAAACCTAACAGCTGGCACTGACAAATGCAATCATTGCCCAGTTACAGGAATTTTGTTATTTTCTCAGACACCAAGCTAGTGTTGAAGGGCAAAGATGCTTCTTAAACTGACTTCTGATTCTCCACTGGCATAACATACCTGTGGAGGTGATTTATCTCTGCTTGTTGTTGCATTCTTCAGCTCTTTCAAATGGGAGATACTTGGGGAAGAACAGCTACATTGACATGTTGGAAGTGGTCAATTTGCACAATAACAATGCTGAAATAACCGTGTAATCCTGAAGAGGATCTGTGCTTCACAGAGAAGCTTCATATTTAAAAATGTGGGAGGAAAAAAACCCTTAGAATTTAGTTATTAAGTTTCACTTCTTGTCCTTTATTTTAGTAGTGATTTATTTACCTACATAGGACTTCAGCTGTGTAGAGGTGATGCAATACTAGATTTTGAGGTGCTGTAGCTAAAGCACATAACACTAGTGGTGTTCCAAAACCCTATTAAACATGAGTAGGGTAGAAATTGCATGTACTGACATAATTTTAGGAACAGTTTCTCTTTCAGCCTGACTGAGGATACTGCTCAGTGAGACCTGAGGCAGTACTTTCCTTTAGGGGACTTCAGTTCAAGTATCAGGACAACCGCCTGCACATCTGGGAAAACTGCCAGGCCAGGCTATTACACAAAAAGCTGCACAGTAATAGCTGATGGGCACACTCATGGAGTGCCCTGCACTGCCAATAAAAAACACTAATCAGTTGCTCGAGGAGAGGTTCCAGAACAAACAGGACCCAAGTAAGCACGTTGGTATTCCCCAGTATAGACTGGTAAGCAGGACTGCCAGAAGATAATGGAAATTCAGAATTTAGATCCATTACGGGAATTCTGAGTATCTTTGGAGCTAGCTGAAGAAAAGGTCAAGGGCTGTCATTTGCACATTTCTGAATTGCTGAACAGCAAAAAGAAATCCTGACATTACTGTTAGTGGGAGAACAGCATTTGGCCATTTTTACAAGCACTTGTAACGGTGTTATTAGAGAAAAGGAGAAGAGGGATTGAGAATGCTTACAACTTTTGATCTGTGTTTCTGGACCAATCTCTCCCAGGGCTCTGCAGGAAGATAGGTACTTCCTTTGCATTTGATCTTTCTTCCCCAGCTGGGAAGAGTGGAAGACTATAAAAATACAGGAAGCCTTACTGGAACCACGTCGTATGTACTTGTTTCTCTCAAAAGGACTTAAGAGGCTCTTGACTTGCCTGGTAGAGGACTAAGAATATGCTGAATGAAAAACAATACTGGATTTATTAAAGCATTATGAGTGAGAAATTGAATGGGGAAGAACTGAGAGGTAGCATCAAACCTCGGGTGCTGAACAGCACAAGTATATGCCAATTCTGGCAGTATGTGGAATCAGATAGGCTTTTTCCTCTGTTGTCTGTAAAGGTGCTACATAAATTACAGCAAATTAAATATCCCGCAAAAGCTGGTGTCTCCTTCCTTCTAGGCATTTGCTGGGGATTAATCTAGTTTTGCATTTTCTGCTTATTTAAGTTACACATTCTAGACTCTGCTTAGCTCATCAGGTGGTAATAAAACCAAGAGGTCTGTATTTTGCAGGGTTTATTAATTTTTTAAGATCTCAGGGGAATACCTACATAAGCAAGAGTTTGCAAATTTTGAGCTATGCTGATTTAAATAGGGAAAATATATGCTCGGGTTTTTCATATCTGATGAATGCTGCCTTATATGTGAAACCTTGTCCCTCGTGGAAGACATTACAATAATGTTTATAAAGGTTTATGCTATAAATGCACAATATTTTCTCAACAGCAGACTATGCTGGAATTTACTCCTGATTAAAAAAAATAATGTGTGAATGGTCTATATCCCAGAATATGAATTTCTATAGACATAGTTATCCCCTTTTATTAACAAATAAAGCAATATAATTTTCCAGTATAATTATATTGGAAGTGCATCCTGGATCTCCTGCAATATGTGTTAACAAGAAGCCAGCCAAATCCTACAGAATTAAAGCAAACTTTCAGAAAGCTGTGAAGTACCTCCCTCGGCCCTTCCAGCCTGATTACAGTCAGCGCTGGAGCTAAGCAGATCAGGTGATCCTCCTAGATAATGCTGGCAACAGAGCTAAACTCTGCTTCTGCAAAAATACATTCTAGCACATCTGGATCTTTAGGTGCCAAGCGTGCACAAAGCCTCGAGAGAGATGCTGTCTGTTGCAGTACAAAGGAGGAGGGTGGCAGTGATGGCTCAGTGCACACTTAGCATTAAATAGCAGGAAGAGGTGACATCACAGCAATATTTTGGTTGCACAGGTGTCCTGCTTTCAACTCAAGCAGTATTTATACGTGATGCACTCAGCCAGATGACACAGATACCTGCATCCATGGTTGTCTCTATATTAAAAAACATTTGCACCAGCACAGCAACACCAATAGACTTTAAAAAAAAAAAAATGCTTTGAGAGAACAGGGTAGAGCTCTTTTCTCCTTCTCCCCTTGCCACTACCCATCTCCTAGCAGACTACATCATTTACACAGACTTTTGTTCTGTGGAGTGCCAAGGGCCAAGGACATGAGTTGGAGAGGACACTTGCAAAGATGGTTTTGTCTTCCACACCTCATCATGCTGTGAAGTGTAGACATAAGAAAATGCTCTCCTATCCAAAGCACAGGTAAGACTGTCAACATGCTTGCTTTAAGCCATAAAACTTTTTAAAGATTCAAGTGGTGATGTGGGCACTTCATCCTCCAGATTGGAGTGAACAGGCTGACGACACACAGTACTGTGACATGAGAAATAAAACCTTTTTATTGATACACTGAACTGGAACAAGAAAAACTCCGGTTTAGACACAGATCTCTTGTATGAGCTCCATTACTCAGTATATTCATAGATATGGAAAGGGTTGGGATGAAAGGGACCTTAAAGATCATCTAGTTCCAACCTCAATTCACAACTTTGTTTTTCTCTGTAAAAAGGGATTTATGTTATTTCTTCTTTCATCCTTGGGGCTGAGGAGATCAAAACCATTTCTCACTTTATGTGGAACAACGAGGCCCTGTTCTCACTTGGGGTCTTAAAGTCTTAACTTTAATGTAATTTAGAAAAAATAAAAATGGTTGAGCATTACAGAATGAAATAGAAATGCTAAACTTGATTATTTAACTTATCTTTCAATAGTGAAAGTCATCTACAGGGAAGAGTGATAACCCAACGTGTGTGGCTTCTATACGCATTTTCTCACTGGCCTCTTCTCCCTCTGCCGTCAGCACTGTCCTGCTTGTGGATTTTGTTAGTTAAACAGAACAGTGACATACTATTCCTCTAAAAATACTTCATAAATTCATAAATTCTCCATTTCTCCTTCCTTAAAAAGCAACACCCCATCTAAAAGCCTGCCTGACAGCCTCTCTCTGTACACTAATCATTTTTATGATACATTTTGACATCCTCTTTTTATAAGAGCCCAAATTCTTATTTCTTGCCTTGATGTAAATCCATGGATTTTCCTCTGCCAACTAGGAAACAGAGGCTCCACGTAAAGATAGGGCTGTTCAGCCTTAGAGAAGACTTCAGGGCAATGTCAGTATTACTCATAGGAATTATTCTTTGCTCTGTGAATAATTCCAGTGAAATAATTGGAATTATCTGAGGAGTGAAATATAATTCAACATAAATAAGCATGGCCATGCCTGGGCGTTAGTGGAAGACAAAATTCAACGCCAAATAATAAAACAGACTACAGACAGTCCCCATTCAGAAATGCTGGATTTTTTAGAAGAGGCCTAGATAAGCTCAGAGCATCAACAACAGTTAAGTGCATATTCATTCCTTGTAGATTCTTATGTTGTTCTGTTATTTGGTTTCATATCAGAGTACTGGGGTACCATTTCAGATAAATGGGTGGTCTAACGTTTCCCCGCACACCCAGTCCTTTCTGGTCAGCCTGTGCTGCCCTATGCAGTTGTGCAGTGTGTCTGTGGTGTGCCCAAAGCCTGCTACCTGAACCAAAGCAGAAGATGCAGACAAAAAATCTGCCACGTAGCCACAGATAAAATGAGCTCAAAGTATATTTTCTTCCCAACCCTAAATAGCCACTATGTGTATCTGCCTACACAAAAGCATTTGTTCTTATAAAAAATGTAGAACAAATGGAGAACCATACCAAGATTATACATTTCATTTGCCGGCATACAAATGAGGATCTAATTTACTGTGGGCTGTGCATGCATTTTGCTTTTAACAAACATCCATATGTCAAATAGACCTTCCACATACTTCCCTGCTGGAGTTTTTTTCCTTTCAACTTGGTAGGGAACATTTGTGATCCCTATTCTACCAAATATATCTAAAGAATATATTTTGCTCAAGGCCTTCTATTTTTTCATTTAAGAGAAATCAATTCATAGCTCTAGCAGTCTTACTATTATGACAAGCATACATCTGTGCAAAAATAGCCCAATCCCTAATTAATTACAGAATGTGATTAACATTTTTACATTTAACATTGACTAATTTATTTATTTTTATACACATGACTATATGAAGTCACTTCTTAAGCAACCTTTTCATATTTTGATGCAGTTATAAAATCTGGGTAGTTTAGCATAGATACAGAGACTTGCTTGTATCAAAATTATTTTCTATTTGGATAGTTCCAAATCCTTTATGTAATGACTTCACTATCTAAGGCTTGACACTTCACTCTTGACTTGTGTAGTACTGACAGGGAGTGTTAGTGGGAGTATTCCCCAATTAAAGAAAACAGGCTGAGGCTCATATTCTTTAAAATTAATAGTTGTTATGAATATATAATGGAAAAATCATTTCCCATCATATTTCTCATCTACCACAGCACATCAGCTAGAGGTTAATTTTAAGTCAGTTTAGTAAATACTACACAAAATATGTACTATGAGTTAAAATGACTCATTGTTGAAGAAGATTTACTTATTGATAAGGTAAGGAGTTACACAAAAAAAGACTATCAATCAACTTTAATCAGTTGAAGACAATTATTTTGTATGAATAGTTAGTGGAATTGATCATAAAAAAAATTGAACTTCTGTAAGGCACCTATTTTTATTTGTTTGAAAGACAGCAATCAGTCTTGATTCGAACATTGAGACAAATTACACCCACTTAAAATAAGCACCACTTTTACTGCAATTGCAACAAGTGCTCTAACAGTTATCCAGTGTTTTATCTTGGTTGCAAGTTTAGTATTTATAGTGGGCTTACGTAGTCTGTACAGCTAATTTGCAATCTTTAACCTCTTCTCTCTTGCTTTTCTGTGATCCTATTAAAAATATTACTTATAAGGCCAACAGTAAACCACTTGCTTTTCTCCATACTCATTACATTACCCCCACTCAGTTCAGTCATGAAAAAGTATCTTTAGCAAGTATGGTGCGAGATAGCCATTGTACTGGGGAGTCAAAGGAAGCGAGCAGTTTTTATTCACAGATAATACAATGGCAGTGTTTTTTGTGGCCTGTAACTACATCTGCACTGCTCACTGAACCATCCAAATTTACACTCAGCTAAAGAAAAGCACATTTGGCCAAAAATCAGATACATTTTTAATTGGTATCCTAATGCGCATATTCAAATACTAATCCTTGGTAGAAATGCAGATCTGAAGCAGTATTGTGAACGCTGTTACACAATTTGATAGCCTTATATGGGTTTTATCTGCATTTTTATGGGATTTTTTTTCACACAGAAAGTCACAAACCGAAGCCTCAGCTTTAGAGAGACATATGTGATGTTATAATGTTCGCTGGAAACACCCAAGTACCTGTGATGACTGAATGGCTCCTAAATGTCAAACTCAGCTCTGCTCTGCCTTGGCCAGCCCCACCTTGAAACACTAAGGAAACTGAAAGGAATACACTAGTGTTTTGACAGCTTTTACAAATTTATCATATATATCCACTGCTCTATCTAGCAATGTTATAGAGATGTAGTGAAAAAAAAAAACAAAAAACAAAACCAACCAAACAAAAAAACCCAAAACACAAACCAGAAAAGCACCACCACCTCCTCAAAAAAAACCCAAAACAAACAAACAAAAAAACCACCCAGCAAAACAAAACACTGAGAAAAAGATAAGAGGAGAGAGTTAATGGCTAATAGCACAAACCACCTTTTCTTCTGGCTTTATGCATTGCCAGATGGTGTGACAAGACGTGGATGAAGTAGTAAAAGAGGAAGAAGCCTTTGCCTTACAAACCAAACCAAAGCAAACCACACCAAAGTAATCTCTGCCTGCTGATCATGGGCTACAGCAATTTTCAAGAGAATTAATTCCAAATATAGCCTAGAACTCATGTTAGCAACATGGACCAGAGGCAAGTTTTGTTATCAGAAAGGGTTAAAATGGGGTTTCAGCCACAAGACCTGGCTGCTTTGACCTTAATTCTCCTCAGGCCAAGTTACTTAACTGTCTTGGGTTCAGCAGTAGCAACCATTTTTCTTCTTCTTAGTAGCCAGTGCAGTGTTGTGGTTTTGACTTTTGGCCTGGGAACAGTGCTGATAACACTGATGTTTTTAGCTGCTGCTCAGTAATGTTTACTCTGACTGAGGACTTTCTGAGTCGCATGCTCTGTCAGGGAGGAGAGGAAGCCGGGAGGAAGCAGAGACAGGACACCTGACCCAAACTAAACAAGAGATGTTCCATACCACAGCACGTCGTGCCCACTATACAAACTGGGGGCAGTTACCCAGAAGGGTTAGGTCACTGCTCAGGTCAGGCTGGGTATCAGTTGGCAGGTGGTGAGCAGTTGTATTCTCTTCCCTTGTTATTTCCCTTATCATTCTTATTATTGGTGGCAGCAGCAGTGGTTTGTGTTATACCTTAGTTACTGGACTGTTCTTACCTCAACCCATGGGAGCTACATTCTTTTGATTCTCCTCCCCATCCCTCTGAGAGTGAGGGGGAGGAAAGGGTGTGTGTGTGAGAGAGAGAGAGAGGCTGTGTGGCTGACTGAGCTTAAACCATGACATAAGCCCCTGACAAGAAAAAGATACTAGAGCAGAGCATGACCTTATTTTGCTGAGGTAGCATTTGTTTGTTTTTTTTTTTTTTCACAACCTTCATTACTGTAATATCATACATAGGGTTTTTCATTTGTTTGCCATGCAACTTATTCCCCTAAGATTAGTCCTTTTCTAGTCAAGCAGTTTAAAGCTAATCACAGTTGTTATTTTAATCTGTGCTCACCATTAAGAATTCTTGCAGAGCTATTTTGCTTGCTAGCAATTATGGTCTCCCAATGGAAGTTCATGATTGCAGCAAAAAAAACCTGTTTAATACTTGGCACCTCTTTAGTATACAAGCATTAAACCCAGGAGCATAGAAGTATGCTAATGCTGGTGATGAGAGTATGGCAAATCTATTTAACAAACTCTGGTTTTAAAATACAGTGTTGGAGAAATGCCACATGGTCCTCATGAACATTTGTGGTCCTTCCCCTCTGTGTTTTTCATTCCTGTAACAAGGTAATAAGGTGCTGATGATCATTCATTTAGTATATGATTGTCATGTCCGAAATGCATATATCCTCATGCTTTCACCAAGACAGACCAAAGGTTTGGTCCTGTTTCCAGTAGTACTAATAATAAAATTCCCTTGAAAGGTCTTAAGAACAGAGCATGACCTTTGCATAGTTAGGTTAGCATCCTACGCTGAAATATGAATTCTTTCTTCTATTAAGGGAACTAGTAATTGCTCTCAGTGACCTATGTGTCAGGACTTAAAAATTACGATCTAGTGTCAAGGTCAATTAGCAAAGACCACAGGAGCAAATTTCTGCTTCTCATGGTGATTGTCCATTTGATTCTGCAATAAAAAATTATATAGTAAACCACATTAGCTGAACTGGTCAGAGCATTAAATGACTGTGGGAAACAACACTGTAGGGGATCGCCCCAACCAATTTTGTCCTATTTAAAGTTATTTCCAGAAAGGGCAGGGCATAGAGATCTAAAATAACCCAGTGTTCTGTTTCAAGCTGATACACTGAATGAACAATCATTATTGTGCATCATCTCTGGTGATAAATATTGGTGATACACATTGACGGGGGTCAAGTTTGTCTCACACTGAGTAAATGAATTTTATTCAAACTTGAGAAATGGGGGAACCACTGACAAGTCAAACATGCTATCATTTTCATCATTCTTCACGTGAAAATAATTATTGCAAAGTGTTCAGCATAAAAAAATCTATGTTTAAAAAAGTCTGCATCTTCACATACTAGTGAGGTACCTTCACTTGTTGTAAAGGTTTTAAAGAACAAAACAACTGAAGCTGGGCTAGAGGTCTATTTTCGTAGAAAGCTATAAAACGTGACCTAGCCATAGCCAGTTCTCTTGGGACAGCAATTACAGCAATAAATGTTCCACAGCAGATGCTAATGCCGTGTACAAACAGTCTTCCTCTAAAATGAAAAGAAATTTTTGTCCCCGCATGTCTTTTAGGGTCCCATTGTACGTGTGGAAATGTAAAGGAAATGTAAAATTGATATGCGCACCATGACATTGGCTTTAGTCTCCTCTGCCTTAGCCTGGCCGCTATAAATCTGTCCTGGCTGTAAGTAATGGTGAAGGAGCTAAATGGTCAGAATTTGCGTCTGTCTTTTTTTATTAGCTCACCTAAAGTAAAGTAGGGGTTATTGGTCAATGTCAGGTTCAGCGCCCAGTGACCCAGTGGGTTAAAATCATGGTAGTCACAAATCAAGAGCATAATGAAGTCTGAGAAGAGGGCTGTGCTGATTTATTAGGACATCTGTCTGGCTATAGACAGCCTAGTACTGTCCCTGTGTACTGTGAGCTATTAGCATAATCCCCACCATGAAACACCTTTGAGATTTAAAAGAGAAAAATAAAGTGTTCAAAGAAGACTGGTGAAACCAGAAGGGTTTATCTTGTAGTGCCCATTGTAAGTCTTAAGTTTTTATGTTGACGCTCCATAAAAATATTATTAAATATAAGTTAATACTAAAAATAAATTAGTCTTCAGTTTTCCAAAAGCAGTGAATTTTCAGAATACATCTGATTGTCTGTTCATAATTAAATAAACTCACTAGGCCGGCTACTTTTCAATGACTTTTTCATATTTTAATTTCTTATCGTTCATTTATGTTTAATCATGGTGGAGTCATCCACATGTAATGTTATCATCTTTATTCTTACAAAAATAATTTCCTGAATTCTGTAATCTTAAATGCAAACTTCGGTTTCTTGTGCCAATTATTCTGGCTACCATTAAAAGAAAGCAGGGGTTAAACACAAAGTTTCTGAATTTTGCCTATAAATAAGACCAAGTCCATATCATAAATGCTGCATGCTGTAAATGCTGTAATATTACTTTATATCCTATAGGTCAAGAAGTTTCTGAGCTGGATACCAACTAGTACTGCGATGTGCAAAACTCTATTTTTTCGTACATAAGAGGTATTCAACTGCAAAATCAGACAGATCATTATTTCTTCCTTGAACAGAACTAAGGTGAAATAGGCTTCAATCTCTGAAGATTAAATTATTCCCTGCAGATTACTTTACGTTTGACTCTATATTAATAAAGACTGCTACTGCTCATGTGCCTTCAGAAAAGAAAAACAGTTAAATATTGCATTTAGAGAAAATACATGCTGTGAATGTTCAATGAGTTTCAGCACTGGTATTAGTCCATTTCCATTATATTATATGATATCTCAGGTAGGAATTTAGCTGGCAACTATACAAATATGAGATAGTGATAGTTAATAGATACTGAATACTTTGAAAATGCCAAGTACAAGGAAGTACTGCCATGCAGATCTTTTTAGACCAGCAGTGATAGTAATTGTGTACAAGCAGAAAGTCCGGAAGAATTAATGTAGAAATTATCAAGAGATAATTCATTAAGGGTGTGACACTTCTGAGCCTCCTAAAGATTAGGTAATTTCATCGCTACCTTTACCATTTCATATTAGAACAGCCCTAACACAACAGGTAGAGAACAGTACTGCTGAAATACAAGAAAAAAGAATCTACAGGTTTAGAAATTTTTGCCATCATATCACAGTTGAGTGATGCTTGATAAATTTTGAAAAGATGCAAACAACACACAAAATCTCATCCTACCAAAGGAAGGCATCAACAATACACAGCAGCAAAACCACTTAAGCGCAGTATACAATAAACTTGTTACTGTAAAGAGGAAACTTTGCGTGGAATGGTGAGCACCTTTGTGTGAGAGCAGACCACCTCCACCTCCGAGAAGATGATATTTACTAGACCAGACAAATGCATGGAATTTTGCAATCTTATTGTTTGAGGAACTCTTCAGAAGTGCTCATGCAGCTACATTTGCTGTACAGACAAGTAGAAATGCCCAGTAGGTTCATACTAGCATGTGGAAATCACTGCTTTGCTTAAACCAGAGCTAAGTCTGGGCAGCCTGCACTGAGCAACAAAACTAAAGGAGAAATAGAAAATCTGGCTCATCAAAAGTACTACAAATTTTTAAAAACATATTTTTTTCAGCCTCAAAAATCTCAATTTCTCATGCTATGCTGTTTTTTTGGCTATAATTTTTTTGCCATTTGGTGAAAACACATTCAAGAATATGAGACCATTTCTTAAATTGAGTCCAATTAAAAGAATCTGAAGTAGAGTTAGCGCCCACTGCTTAGCAAATCCAACATGAGGAAACCTGTGCATGTGTGTAACTGCCTGATTAGTAAAGGCAAGATTCAACTTGTGTGTGATGCCCTACTTACTCCACCTAGGTAAGATTTTCTAGTCCTCAAAGAATTAAATAGTGGAGAAACTGAATACTCAATAATTTATTTGAACTCAAGAATGAAAACTATGGATTGCAGTGTTTTTTCCACAATAGCAACATAAACACGTGTGCGCAGTACTTGCCTCCATAAATTCCAGCGTTGTTCTTCCAGCTGAGTCACTAAATGCTCGATGTACTTGTTTGAGTCCATATATTCCTAAATGAAAGATGATGAAAAGGTTATTTTTTTCAATGTTCAAAGCATTTATAAAATTTTGAGTGAAAGACAGTCAGAGTCAGTTTGTGGAGTGCACTTTCATTTTGCACCCAAAGTTATCCCATGTACACAGAAATCATCACAGTGATGTAAAATTTTAGATTAAAACTAAATGTGGATGCATACCAAGTGAACAGGGCAGTAGTCCAATGCACTTCTTAGAGATTATTTGAGGGGAAGACAAAAGGTGGTGAGGCTATGCAAGCAGTGCAAATAAATTAGAGGAAAATAAATGCATATCCGTATTCTAAGTCCAGAATTGTCTTCCCTGGAGGCAGACTGAAAAATAACTTCTGAACAGTGCAGTCACTCTTCTGGTGCACATTTTGTTTATTTTAGGTATAAATCAAAGTGAAAGGAATATTTGACTTAAATATTATAGCCTGTACCCTATTTGAAAATGCAACTATAACTCAGCCCCTGTATCATTTCCAGTTCAAGTTTTGCAGATGCCATAACCTGCAGTATAAGTATTTGATTCTGGACAGAATTTCTGATAAATAATCATTTGCAGATGAACAATTTGGATTTTTTTTCTTACTGAAGACTGTCCTTTAAACTCACTTCAAAGAGATGTTTCGTCTCAGCAGAGAAATATATCAGCAATACAAATACACCACTTTACTTCCAGGGGAAAGGCAACTTCAGGGTTGTTTATATAAAGTATTTCAGAATATACCCACACAATAACATGTGATATGATATATTTGTATGACTGCAGTACCAACATTTTACTATTATTCTATACCAGCTGCATTACTATTATACTGAAAGCCTATCAGTAATAATAAAACTCTCTCGAAATATCTCACCAAAACAAAAATATGTTTCAAACCTCATACTTCAGGAAATAAGAAGTATTGGAGTAATAAATGGAAAAGAATCTATCTTCACTTTCTGGAGAGAAAAGCTCCATTTTTTAGCTCCACTGTTTTACCTGTGGACTAATCACATCGGTTTTTCTTTGTATTAGGAATTGTTTCTTCTCGATTATTACTAATTTGGTGTACAAGTATAGATTTTTGTTGCAAAGTAATTGGTTCTTTTAAGCTATTTATTGTCATGGGCAGGAATATGAGATAGATACAACAGAGACAGCAAGTTATCATGTCTTCTCAAGGTGAAGATGAATGTAAGCTGATTTTAATGATCGTAATGTATATATAAATGTACATTTTTATTTTTCAGGACTGGAATTATTCTAAGTGATTCTATGGTTTTGCCCACAGTAATTATTTCCTTGTTGTGTTTTAGAGAGAGAGAGGTTCCTTAAAGGCTGTTGTGATGCAAAGGAATGGTCCCTGGCACAAATGGAGAGGAAGAGTGAGATGTTGCTCCCGAGAAGACTGTGCAAATGCATCTCAGCCATGTCCTGTTCAAACTGCATTGCTTGAAAACCTTTGGGAATTGTGAAACTGTCCATTAAAATCTGTGGTTGCCCCAAGCTTAAATTTAAATCTAACTGCTGTAGGTAGATGTGTCTTGTGGATGTTACTTTCAGGAAACATTAAATAATGCAAATCCTGAGAAATGCCATGAACTTCAGTGGCATTAATATAGCTGTTTTACAAGTGTGGTTTAGATTAAACCCTCCTACTCTCCTTGCTACTCAACTGAGTTGAATTTAACTTGGAGCACAGAGCATCAATTAAGCAGCAAGCTGCTTCTAAGGCAATGCAAGTATTCTGTATTACACATATATTACAGTATAAAAAAATAAACTGTACAAATGTATAATAACTATTAGTTGCAGTACTGACTTCTTTAAAACAAGCTGCCTTTTTTAGTATTTTTTGCTACAATTAACCTGGTATAAATTAGTATTAATACCTTCACATCTTTTTAATGTAATATTAAACAATATTCCTGATTTATTCATCAGTGCACTTTGCCCTAAGGGCAAGGATAGGATCAGCAGTTTTATTCAGCATAATTCTACCACGATAATATAAAAATACTCACTCTAAAGCAGTTTTCTCAAAAATATTGTCTAGGAATAAAGACGGTGGGGAAAAAGAAAGTGATGTGTTATTCCTGTATAACTGCTGCCTTAATGTTAGGTTTTCCCTGTGGCAAATCAGAAATATTACTGTGTTTCTCTTGAAGACCTGCAGCTCTCTAAGTAATCTGCCAGTGTGCCAAAGTGATTTGAAAAAAATTAACCATGATTTGATAGAAACATAATTAGAAGTACCTCCTTCCTTCGACGCTGCTATGTCATATTCATGTGCCAGCCATGTCCGAAGCAAGCCATCTGCTTCAGACAAGGTCTCTGTTCCCATGCCCAGGTTTCTGCTCTTGTCTATTACCCGCTATTACAAATTCCCCAAACCCTGGATCAGAAGCCAGTAATATTTTGTCAACATGAAGGAAATAGCAGTCATTTGAGACTTAGAGCAACTCTGTGATTTTGAGTAATATGGCACATTCAGTGAAAGCATAAAATGTGAAAAATATCTCACAGTAGTCACACTTATTTATGGCTGGACTCAATCTTTAAAGTCTTTTCCAACTTAAATGATTCTATGACTTTATATTCACAAAGACTGCATATACAATTCAGTAAAGTACCAACATTTATCAGTACCCAATAGATCACATTGAAAGGAGTAATACAAATATTTTGCAGCTTCCTTGGAACTGTCATATGATTGCTTGCACCATGTAGGCTTTGAGTAGTATGAGTAACTGTTGAGACTCAGAAATTACACAGAGCGTCATTTTACAATGCAAATGTATGACTTTGGAAGTTTGCATTATTGGAAGGAGGATCCAAGTGACTCACATGTATGTCAGAAAAAATGATGAAAAACAGAAACAAGGTCCAATAACTGGAAAGGATAAGATATATTTAGGTAGACAAGACTGATACTTAGACAGTAGTAAGATCAATCAAACAGGGGAGAAAGCACAGTAGTCTCAGGGTTTCCAAAGCGGCTTACAATTCTACCTGCTCCAACTAGCAGAAGGCTAAACACTGACCCCCTGCAAAGCAGGAGGGGCTAAGGCTGTGTAAGGCCAAGTCCACATTTCCCAAATTATGCCGCATTTTTAATCAGAAGTTGCAGGCTCCAAATTAGTGCATTTTTATAAAGCTGATGATATTATATAGCAGCTGTGCTGGTTGTGGAATTGCCATCCATGCTGTTATTTACTATTGGACTAGACCTCAGCAGCCTGAGCTGCACTGGCGCTGCTTCAAGTCCCACTTCAACCTCCAGCAATTCTTCTCAACCTGCAGGAATACTGAGGAGTTCATGATTAAAATTAAAAAAAAAGGAAGCATTTTTTAATCCTTTTCAGAATAATAGGTGAAATCTGTCTGCTTTCTTCTCAATCAGTTAGCTTCCAGCTAGGAAGATTTCAATCCTCCACCTATGTTCCTGTGATGGCAGGTAACTGCATTGGTTTAAAGAAGAAAACCTTCTGTAATATGTGTAAATGCAGTAAAAGCAATTTCTAACAACAGCTGTGTTGATTCTGGCATCCAGGAGGAGTTAGTATGCAAATGTCACATATCAGCTAATCTAATTTAGAGAGCATTAGAGAATTGCTTTACCAAAATAGTCACTAGTTTGGGCACAAACGCACAACTATACCTAAGTATGTTTTCTGACAGAACTCAGTATCTAGCTTTGCAATGCTTGTTTTGCCATTTTGTATTTTTCTTTTCTTTGTTAGTTGGACAGCTGTCAGATAAAGAAAAAAGGGGGGAAGGGAAAGGAAATTAAGTGCCTCCACTGAAGCCTGGGATCCACTGCTCGGTATTTTGGTTGGTTACATGGGTATTTGTTCTGGCATATCCATGTTATTATTCTGGGCAGGGTATCAAAAATTATAGAGCACACAGAACATTTTCCCATCCATTGTTACAGAGCAAACCCTTAGAGTAACCTTAGGTTTATAGCACAGGAGTCCCTCACTGGAAGATGGAGGTGATAAATTAAAGCTAAAAAATAGCACATAGTCTCTGCCTCTCTTAAGGAACTTGCACAGCTTGGTACCAAAGAGAGTTTAATGAGCTTAGCAATATGTGGAAAGGATTAAGGGTACAGTCGTTGATCCAGGAAATCACTTGATTGCGTACTTAATTCAATAGGTCTTCTCATGTGCTAAAAGTTAAGCGTGTGCTTCTGCGCTTCTACTGGGCAGTGGGCACTCAGAGATGGTGGCATTGTGGTGGGATGGGGCTGTCCTGCAGTAGTGATGCTGGAAGTCTCCTAAACCCACCTGCCTCAACCAGGCATGCAGGGACAAGGCAGCTCCCCCATCTGCCACTACCTTCCCTGTCCTTGAACAAGTTCCCAGCACAGGGCCTGCCTGCACAGCGGAAATGCCCTAGTTACACAGAAATTGGGGAAACTGGGATAGAGACAAGGCCAGCACTTCCTACAGACCAGCTGTGAGGTAAAAGTCACATTCAGCCCTGCAGAGCCCAAAGCCTCCCATTGTCCCTGTGGCACATCTAACTCCTCTCATGGTTCAGTTGCAACAGATGCTCAGCAGACAGTCCTAACACAGTTCTCTGCAACACTACTCCTTCACTCCACTGATATTTGTATTTGAAACCAGACAGAAAAGCTCAGCATGGATTTAGGCTCTTAGGCTTCACAGAGGAGCATGTTTGTCGCTGGGGAGAAAAAAACTGAATGAACAAGCTGATAAATGCACAGACAAGCTCATGCGAGTATCTCAAGCCATCCAGCCCTGGAGACAGGGAACTGCATAGAGAGCACAAAATCATCTGTTACAATGCAGAAAGTCATATTTTCACTGGGAAAGTTTACTAGAAATCAAACAACAACAAAGCTGTCTGCAGCCAAACAGCAGACTTGTTGCTGTTGGGAAATGCTGTTGGAAAAGCAGCAAGGGGGACATTGAGGCTGTTACACTAAGTGTGGAGACACAAGTCATCATTGAAGGATCTTGGAGGAGTGCCCTAGGGGAAAGCTTTAGATCTAGTGAGAGTGGCTTTACAGAAGATTGTAACTTCTATAAAATATTTATTTTTGTTATCATCCTGCTGCACAGACCTTTGATAGAAAATAGGCTGTTTTCCAGCAGCCCAAGAGGACTTAAATGTATGTATTCTTGCCTGGACTATGTTTTTCGAATGTCTGAAAGTGTTATAATTAAGGGTTTGGGTGAGCTGTATGCTATACAACATTACTCAGCTGCATACTAAAAATAAACCAGTATAAAAAGAAAGATAAAACCTCTTTGGATTAGGTATTTACATCATTCGTTTCAATACCACACATGGCTAGACTGCTTACCTTTGGTGCTAAATACCAGTAAAACCTAAACCATGTGCCTTAAGAAAAGATCTTTTAAAACTGCCATTATTGCTGATTTATTCTTTTCCTACCTAATTGCAAAACGTTATTTTAATTGACAGTTTTATTAACAACTGGCATGAAAGTGTACATTTAGAGCCTCTGCAATGGAGCAGAAGGCTGGCAAGAGCCCTTGTGAACATTACACCATTACGGTAAAAACAGTAATGATTATTTTAATAAATACATTGAATAAATTTTTTAATTGTTCAAAATCACTTAAGCCTCAGTGAACAGCTCACAGTGCATCTCAGCTGCGGTGATTAAAACTGATTTACCGACTCCTTTGAAGCCAGTTGTTTTCATAAGAAATCAGCTGGGTTTTCCTCCCGCTGCTGCTTGGCTTCTGCTTTGCACCCTATTAAATGGCACTATCCACAGATGACAGCAGAGTTTAATAAAGCCTGAAATAGCACAAGCTCATTAGCTAACGGACAGATTCTGCACGCTGTGCATGCTGAGTACAGGGATGTAGAGAGAGTTGGCAAAGGAGTACTCTCCAGATTTGCAGCTGGCATACAGACCCCCACTGCATTTGAACCTTTGCCAGTTTGTCCCCAAAGAAGCAGAAGCTCTGGGATAATACCATGGGTACTCTGCTACTCGTTGACACCGGATTTCACGTTCTTCCCACACGGGGCCATAGAAAACATTTTTATGCTACCTTCCACCAGGTTATAAAAACTTCTATTTTCCAGCAAGACATTCTGTACAAGCAAATCTCACAGCTCAGGCAGGCATGTGCAGTAGATACATATGGACTCATATTCTGTGGGGGCTCGACCCTGGCTTACTAGACCACAGCTGGAAGATGAAGAACAGATTTGGCAAGAACCACTGCCACCATTCAGATCTCCAGATGCTTGGCTGCTTTGGGTTGCTTACCCTTTAAGGGTTACAGTGGTTTTACATGTGAGTTACACAACCTACATGGGCCTTGATGGTAACGAAATCATAGCAGATAGAAGGAAAAGAATGATGCTAGATTTAAATCCTGGAAGAGGAAAAGCTAAAAAGTTTATTTAATTGAGGTTAACTACATTAAAGTAGTTTTGGAGTCAATCAATTAAATATCTTGGTACTGGGAATGAAGGAAAGAATCCCAGAGCTTTCCACATCCCCTGTCATGTTAAGGAGTCAAACTAAAAAGACAAAAATATATGTTTCAGCTATCCAAAGGGAAGCCTCATGACAGATTCAGGCAGAAAAATAGCAGAGCAGTTTTCAGCTGGACTGGATGCTGAAAAATTCACAGTAACACAATATTGCCCATTGAAAATAGGCACTTGGACAGACAATTTCAAACTGGGATACACTAAAAAAGAAAAAGGTGCTTATTTGACAGGCTGGAATAGTTTTCAAACTAAGATAGGACATAAAGTAAGACAGTGCTGAGTAAAGTCTGAACTAAAACCAGGAAGAAGGCCAGCAAAAGTGAGTAAGTACAGTGAACATGTCTAGAACTTGACAGATTTTTTTTTGTAAAAATACTTTTTACTCCAAAAATTCAGCATTTCTTTGGCCTAGATGTCTTAATGCAAATAATAGGATATGGAAGTCTTGTCATTTCTACTAAATACTGAGCAAATTATTCTGTTTGGCTGTGTAAGTAATGGAAACTGGACATTTTGTCCAACAGGCGAATCCACGCTATTTTTAGCTGACTTCCTTTCCTTGAAAGAAGTATAAATCAGTAAAAGCAAATACAAAGCATTACCTGGATTTTACTAAAATTATATTGAAATGGAAAAGGATGATATCATACCAGAAAAGTTTCCATTTATTAGACATCCTCTAAGTCATGGAGCTTTTAATACCAGTTAGTGGCTTCAATGAATAATACATCAGAGGTACATGTTGTTACTGCCAGCACAAAACCCAAGATCTTATAAAAGTGTTTCCTACAGCATCAACAGGTAGATACCCTTGCTTTGTATTTGGGGCCAAATCAGAAGATCCTTTTGGTAACATTCTGTATAAAGGTCAGATGTCCATGGGTACCCATTTATCCTGTGTATTGCTCACTGTGAATGAAATTCAGGCAGGCTGGTTAGGGCCTGATCCTGAGCAGCAGGCAGTGAGCAGGAACTGCAGCAGATGCAGCTGATAGTGCAGATTAAGGGCTGCGCTCACCCACACTAGTCCCATGGAAGAAAAAGCACCAAGAACTCTCTGAGCTTCTAAAATATAAAAAAATCAACAAGGCCATTGCAGCAGTCAAGAATTTCAGTGGGAAATAGGGAAAACCTGCCTTCTGCCCAGAACAATGGATATGGATGAGTAGGTTGCAACACAGCACCCTTACTGTGCCTCCTGTGGAGGTCTGGGGATGCTCTCACTGTTACCTCAGCATATGGAATGTTCCTGCCCTCTGTCAGTCTAAAACCCTTCTATACAGTGAAATACAAAATGAACATACAAAGTAAAGCTTAGCTTAGTGGTAAGTGTGAGAGTTCCTGGTTGTTCAAATTTACTGATGACTTTGTGTAAGTTAAGAAGTTGTCAGAGTGTCAGAAATGTTTATACCCCTGCAATTCCACAAATGAAAAGGCATTAAATGTTATTTAGGGCAATAGGAGTTTTCTGTATACCTAAAACAGATATTCAGAGCTTAAAAAAGAAATAAACACAAGAAGATGTGCAGATGTGCAGATTCTATGAGTTTGCTGCTACACGGTGTGTATATTTACCAGAAATAATTAGCTGTAGTCTTGTTTATGTCAAATCCAATTTATATTAATAAACTTCTCCAAGCAAAGACTCCGATGCTGTAAAAAAGTGCCCAGAAATGTTAGCAGTCATAAAGATACAGAGTAAACACTGGAACATTTAATTAATCAGTTTCTGACATTACCAGGTAATTAAAATTTCTGAATCATTTCTTGGATGGTTTTTATGAATATAAATCAACACAACACACAGAGGAACTGCTGGTTGGAGGCATTCGGCTTACGTAGACATATGGCACTTGTATGTGCCTCACGCTGACTAAAGAAGACAAGGAGTTACAGCAAGGATAGAAAAACATTCATGGAATCTATTGCACAGTTGGGGAAATCTAATTCTCAGGTTATTATAGATGTTTAGGATTCACAGATAAAGATGCTTAATTCTCAGAATGTATCAACCTGTTAACTCACTTGGAAAAACCACTGTCATTCATCCTAACAACAAATATCTAGAGACCTGAAGTTTTCTACCATCTTCTTTCACTGCTTCATTATCACTTGTCCTTATATTTATTCTGGCAACTTCTGACAAGGAACAAGGTACACACACATAAATCCAAGTGTATCTTCCTGTGGGTTTGTTTGTACTTAAAAACAAACTACCTAAAAAAGCAGTAGATGTTCATTAGTTCAGTAATTCTGCTATTAAAAGACCATTGTAAAAAATGTAAAATATATCTTCACATATATAAATATAAGGTAAAAATCTGACACAATGCTATAGGCATCTCAATCTGATAATCCCGTAATGTGTTCAAGGATCAGCGGGCAAAAGAAGGTGAGAATAAGTTCTGAGGATTTCTAGCTTCCATCCCCTGCTCTAAGTAAAAGGGTAACCTGGTGTTTAGCAAAACCCAAATATCAACTCTTGGATGGAAAAGAGAGAAACTGGAGAAGAGCAGAAAGAAGGCACTGCGCAGCACCAGAGGCTGAGGCTTCCATTCCAGGCAAGTTCTGCTTGCTTTCTACTGCTATCCTTTTTTTGCCCTCCTGCTATCATGCTCTGCTCCAGCTTTTTCAAAGAGAGGAGGGAACTTGCTATAGCACATTCTGAACGTTAATCAGCTGTGTAGAGGGCTCTGTTTGCAATGCCTCATACATACATATCTAAAGAAAAATGTGTCTTGATGTTAAAAATATAGTAATACTCGGGAAATCTGAGAAGCTGCTTCAAGCACCCTGCCTTTTCCTGGTCCACTGAATTCAGTGTAGCTACTCTGACTTACATGCATCCGTCTCAGAAACATGTAACACAGGAAAATAATGGAACATGCAAATAAATATACTCTTAAACATCCTCCACTAATGGGTTTGCTTTTTCACTTTGTATAAAGAAAAAATGATTACTCAGAAGCTAATACATGAATATACCTATGCATTTGCATAGCTTTATTATAAATGAAGCAGCAACCATGCTCCCGAGGAGTGCTGTCAGCTCATGTTCTACCTGAAGCACATTTAATGTCAGCTGTCATTGCCAGGGCTTGCACCTGATTCAACATAGGATGCTGACTGATTGTAGGACACAGTAGAATCTAAGATATGAGTCACTTACAAACTGTTGCCAAATCACTCTTTTTCTTCAACCAAAATTCCCACTAATCTCCATGAGACATTCAAGAAAACAAAAGCATTCATAAATGCAACAGGATCAGCTCTGCTTCAGCAAATGAAAAAAAAAAAAATCTCTAAAACTTTCAATGTATTTTCTTGCTGGTAACAATTGAATTCAGTGTGTGTGAGGACGCTAACCTCCCCTGGCAGTTTTGCAAAGCAGGTTTCCTATACAGAGCTCTGATCCCAACTGCTGCAGCTTCCCGACAACCACCATCACTGCTTCCAAGACAAGCTCACAGTCCCAGCACAGGACAGGCAACAGCACTGTGGAGCCTGACTTTCTGGGGTCAGCAGATTAATCATAAGAAGTGTGTCATTTTGTAAATGGTGTGTAGGCTAGACAGCATCATGTGATAATGGCTGGAGATAAACTTTAAGTATATTGGGGATTTAGTAAAAGTAGATTTAGTGGGAGAAAAATGTTTCACTGTATGGTAAGCTACAAGCAGAAAGTTCAGTAAAGGCCCAGAAAGCGAGTAAGAACTGGAACATTTGCATCAGCAAATAGCATACAAATATGCATTTATGTGCGTAGGCCAGTTAAATACTTAAGCCAAAGCAGTGCCTTTACTTACATCAGCTAATTCTCGGTAAATTCTGGGTGGAGGATAAAGCACAAAGGCACTGAAAGCACAATTTCTTGCTAGGCTGCAACTTCAACCCTGTCATCCCTACCGATGCTGAAAACAGATACACACACATCAGTCTGGTACAGTAGTGCCAATTAGCTGCACTATCAAGATTAGAGAATACAGGGACTAAATAGGCTACAAAATGATACAGCAGAGTGCTGCTTGGCTGCAGTTCTCTGCAGGAGTGGAGTTTTATGTGAGCATGATGCTCCAGCTCTTATCTGCCCCAGTGACAAGCACATTGCAAGTGACCATGCAACAGCCTCTGTGTTCTTTTGGAAGGCAGAGCATGCTGCGCATCAGCCAAGGAAGGTGTGTATAAAAGATTGCTTTGATGGAAAGCCAAGAGCTAAAGCCATGCTCCCAGAATAGCTGCAATGTATGAAGAAGGGATCTTGGGGATGGCCTTTACTGACCTGTAGTCAGAGCTAGAGCATGGAGAAGATGCACTTCAGAGAATATGGATGCACACTGTTGAGTTTAATGTGTAGAAATAACTGAGCCTAACGTAAAGGTTTTTCATAAAGTAGAAATAGGTAGTTTTAACTCCTCTCTTATGTTCCAAACAAAGCAAAATTCCCTCTTCAATTCCTGCATATAGCAATTGTATTAATAATCATTATTATCTTGTGCTTTTATAAGTGGCCTAACACATTATTGTTTTGCCTTCTGAACACTGCTAACCTCACTATACCATATACAGAAGGTGCTAAACAAATATAATGATACTACTCAATTTAAAGAGAATCTATTTCCTTTTCACAAAAATTAAAGTGAACCTTTGATTTCATTCAGCATTTTAGAATTCACAGGTGTAATGCAGTACCAGTAAAATCAAAGCTGTAATTTAGCTCCTGGTTAATGCTAATAATTCTTCTGCAGTTGAATATTGCTGCACTGAATTGCAGATCCATCTCAAACGTTATGTGCCTAGAGATATTAGTCACAGTTATTGCAAAACATTCTGTTTATTCAAATAAGACTGAAAAACTGTAGCATGAAAGGCTTGAAAATACTTGTTTGGAAATTAATATTCATTGTTGCTGCTATTCAGGATATATAGTGACAATTCAGATTACATGATAGCTTTCCATTTTATATACTAGCTTGCCAGTCAGCATTCAAAATGTAACTTTCAAAATTCCCTTAATTTTATGTCTGAAATAGCAAGTGATAAACTTCACTGTCAGAGTTTTTTCAACGTGAATCTTTCAATCCACAGGAAACTTAATGTGAATTAACACTGAGAATATAAACATAAACCTTTATATTTCTGCTAATTAATTTTTTGTCACTGACTGTGGCTTACTGGAAAAGTTCTTTACAGTATTTAACTGAATTGCATTTTAAAGATCTTAGCACTGCCACCTGGAAAATCTACAGCAAGAAGTGATGAGTAACTTGCAGTGTACCTGCTGCTCTACTACCGACTTTGTGATGTTTAGATACTGCATCTCTCTCTGGGAAACAAAGAAATATACACAATTTCCTGCAGAAGCCTTGGTTTTCACTGACCCAAAACACAAATATGTATCAATCCTGTACCTAAAAGCATTCTATTTTATTTTTTCACAAGAAGGTGATGTCCTGTTTCCCGTGTGTAAACTCAGCTTTAGCTGGAATTGTGCCATCCATGATGGAATTAACTGAGGGCATGCCAGACCAAGCCAAAGACAGCCAAGAGACACACAAAGTAATGAGGTTTTCCTCTCTACTTTTAATGGGTGATTTTTAGAGCAATTGGATAGATAGTTTTTTAAACAGTTTTTTGGGGGGTTTTTTTGTTTTTTTGTTTTTTTTTTTTTTTTAAAAGTGTCATTTGGGGACAGTAATTATTTTACATAAATACTCTAATGCATTCTGACCCCTTGCTGTCATCTAGCACTTGATAAGCATATCATGTTTTGGAGTATTCAAAACTAGTGGCAATAACTTGTATACAGTAGAAGAGTTGAAATACTGCATCTGAACTGTGTAGGCACTCTATGCATGAATCACAATTTCCTGTATGATCCTCACAAGGGCTGATGAATTAGGTTAATTTCTATAAGCCTTAAGATGTTTGCATGCATACTCTAGAATAGAAATACCAAGTTTCTGTTAAATCACAGGAGAAAAAAAGTACCAACTTTAAGATACTTTAACAATTGAGATTCCAACCCAGAAAGTGCTAGAGAATAAGGTATGCATTTCCTTTCAAATCTTGATTGCCTACACTGACATGCATTTCATATGTATGTTTATGGAAAAGGTTGATTCATCTATAAGGCTCTGCCCTGTCTCACAGCTCAGGTAGTGGCAGTTTTCACAGCAGTGGTGGGCAGGTACTGCAGGAGTCTAGCTCGCATGGGAAGTCTGCAGGAATGGTAGGAGCTTCTCAGATCTCACTTCTGACATAAAGAGAAGCCTGCCACATAAATATGTTTTCAAGGTGTTACAGACGTCAAGGTAGCCATAAAACTGAACCATTGTAACCACTCAGCCATACTCATGTAATCTTGTGTGGCTTCACTGTGAAAAGTGCTGCACCTATGCAAGTCTCATGGTAATGCAGAATTCAACTTAGGGGAGGAAAAGCAATTTTCAATCTATAGATACAGTCCTTAGTCATTCATTTAAAAAGCATTTCCACAGCCATCAACTTGGCAGTATTTAAATTGAAAGACTTTGAAAATCTCTTGTTTTCCAACAGGAAATGTTTTTAGGGATTGGCATTTCACATGTATAGTGAAATTCACAGTGATCATACACTGATGACAAGTCTAAGAGAGGATTTACATCTAATGGGAATGATCCAATTTACTTTTCATACAGTAATACCAAGTGGCTATTGTGAACATTTCATTATCAAAGAAATTAAAGACAATACAAGAAAATTAATGCTTTAAGAGAAAGTCGTATGGCCCATTTAACTCCTCTTTTGACTGTCCACAAAGTGTAGTAAGATAATTTGTTTCTTTTCATATGCCCAGATAATAGAGATAACACTTTCCATAAATCATCTACAAAAGCTTTAAGAACAAAAGCAAGCTATTCAGTATAAAGCTTTCAAATTTCTTCTGTATAAACATATATCTGTACTTCAGCAAAACCCCTCTCTAAGAAAAAAAGTTACATGGAATAATAACCTTCCTCCTCTTCTCCTTTCCAACATTTTTCTGTTTGGATATCAAACATTCTCACTGCACAACAGTAGTGTCGTCTTGTTGTATGGGACTCAATGGAAATTTTGTCACCAACTCAAGTCTCACACACTTACTATTTGGGTGTGAAGATGGTGGTATGCTATGAAAGCACAGCAAACACTCCTGGCAGTAAGATATTTCAATGCTTTATGGCTAGAGACTTGTAGGGAAGATCTCAAAAGTTTTGCTGGTGAGGAAAAAAAATTCTCTTGTCTCGCCTCCCTTTCTTCCAAGCACCCTCTATAATTCTGAGTCTTGTAAAAAACAAAGTTAGACCAAAAGTGATGTAATAGGACCTTAGAATGCCTTCTCCATGCGCCTGGAATGCGGCTGAACAGCCTTACTGCAGAAAAGGCCCACGACCTAGCATCCCAACAATTCCTCCTGCTGTAGTCCCTCCCAGTGAGGACACTCAGAGTAGGATTTCAGATTATGCCCAACCCTACACTACTTACTTAAATGAGTGCATTTCAGAGCTCAGGATGGCCTGGGACTATGAGTCCAGTTGCTTGTGCCTGTGTCACTCCAGTTGTTGAAGTAAAAAGCAAAAATCACAAAGGAATCAAAAGAGCAAGGGGCTAGATGGGGCATTTAAACATTTGAAGATGCAGATAAACACCTAATGAGATTTTAATGAGAATGTGCTCATTCTGCTCCCTTGGAGATTTCTGAAATGCCTCTAGGCTTTTGGTAAATTTTCAGGTCTGCCTCCCCACTCCTTCCTATGTATCCAACAGCTTTGCTTTTCTCTTTCTGAGAGGGGGAGGGCAAGGAAGCCCAGCATATAAATTCCTTTCCTTGGATACATGTATTCATACCGATAAGATAAAAAAAAAACCTCCTCTGTACATATTTGAATGACACAATCATTTACATGGATAGCTGAATTCCCCCTTATATAACTTTGCATTCATGCATCAGATGCCTGGGGCCAGAAGGACATGCTGAATATGAGTCTCTGTCTAGCCACAAAGTAAATATGGTGCAAGGGGAGGATTAAGATGAGGCAAAGGACTCTGCTGCTTCAGACTGCAAAACACTGCTGGCACTCCTGAAATGCCAAAAGAAGGAAATATTTCACAATGATGATTCAACTGATCTCTGTGCTGGGGGAAACTGAGTTACTGAACAAGTTCTGTTCTCAGAGTCATACTGGCAAGACCATGGCAGAAAGGAAGATGTCCGCAGTCCTTCCAGTCCTTTAGTCTGATTGCATCCATCTCCTTAACCTGGCATCAAAAACATACCAAGTATGTATGTGTGTTATACATACACACAAATGTACAAAAATAAAGCTAATTCAAAAAGTGTGTGTTTAGTTACGATCCACTGACTTAATCTTATGGTCTCAAAAATTGGAGAGGCTCTTTCCAAAAGTGAGTTACACAGTCAGCCTTAGTGACATAACTACAGAGCAGTCAGCCTCACCTCTGTGCCTGGCAAAATCTTGGAGCAGATTCTCCTGGAAGGCATGCTGAAGCA
>JASSUY010027629.1:0-21895 GCA_032466535.1 Forpus xanthops | reverse complement strand
GGGTGAGATCCAGGTTTAATTGGCTATGACCTTTCTCTGCCAGCCACTCCTTCACACAGCTGTCCACACTTCCCACACTTTCCAAAGGAAAAATATTACTGCTTTGAATCACTGCACAAAAATGCAAATGCATTTTATATCTGAACTGCTACACTACGAATGTCAGTGGAATTACACTGTCACTGTCAACATTAAGGGATTTAGAAAAGAAAGATTTAAGACACCAGACTTTGAAAGGGAAAACAGGTTTATTTCATGCAGTTTACAATACACTAGTGTTATGAAAAGGAGGTTAAAAAAATATCCACACACATTTTAAAAATGATGGTTAACTGTAACCACCTTCAAATGATTTGGGAAGCCCTAGCAGATTTTTATCCAGGGAAATTCCATGGAATCAGTTTCTTTTCTATGTCTGTGCTAAGAGTTTTGGCTAATGCAAAAAGCATTAAAACCAGATCAAAACTCAAACTTTGCTGCAGTAAGAACACTTCAGAGATTATGAATTGGCACAAAATAAAGTGTTATTGCTAACCCACTATCCAGGAAATAACGCGTTGCAAGTATGGCCACTTGGATATTAACACAAATAGCTGACGCACCGCTAACGTTGAGATCAGTGACTTTGGAGAAGAGCAAAGACCATCTACTGAATTGGGTAGGTGGGCTTAGAGAGTCCATGGGAAATAGCTCTCTTCATAGGAAGGCTCAGATAAGGTTTAGGATGGAAGCAGGTGGAAATAGTTGCCATCTGATACTCCTTCAGTTTGGTGACCTTGTTTCAGTTTCAGGTAGAAACCCAGTTGAAAACTTGTTTCAGTTTCAGGTAGACGGGCTGCAACATTTCTCTTACAGCTTCTGGGCACTTGCTTCATCCTAGCCAAGTACACACCAGCCAAGTTTGACTAAAGCTGTTCATACGCTTTTGGAAAATCCTCAGAAGGAGCAAGAATCACGTGCATAAATACATTAACTCTTATGTTTCAGATAACCAGGCCTGGAAATTTCATCAGGTACCAGGTCAGGTCAAAATTTAGGCTCAGCTTTCTAAGGTCTCTTCACCCCCAAAGTAGCAAAATAACTTTCTAAAAGGTCTCTCTCATAGCAGCTATCAACACACAACATCCTAAAAAGAACCCTTTGATGGGCCCAGAAAACTACGTTTGCAGCAGTATCTATTCACAGGACCTCTGAGTTTATGCCTCGGCAGACCCTGCTAAAGCAAAGGGCAGCTAAGCTGCAATGCAATGTATTCAGCAACTATTTCCTGGGGCAGAATCATCTCAAGGTCTCCCTGTCACCAGTGCTGTTCATAAGAGTTGTTAGATTTCAGCACGGGCAATAACAAAGTGCTGGACCAGTGTACTGTCTTCTCTGACCAACCTGGATACTGAAATTCCAAACCCTACATGAACATTTGTACCTGTAACTGCTTCAGCCATTCGTAACAATGATTTTGGAGTCCGTGAGTTGAAAGAAAACCAGAGCAGCTGCTTTATAAGTGTTACATGTCTCTGGAACTTCAGATTAGCCCTGGAAAGGATTTTAGCCCTTTGCATTTCTGCACTGGAAATGGAAAGAGTTCCTCTATCTGACACTCATTTAAGCAAACTGAACAGTAAGATCTACTTAGCCCTTTAAAGCTTCAGTTCAGTAAGAAGTCTTTAAAGACAAATCCTGATTGTTGTGAGCCAAAGGAAAGAAAAGTTATATGCCACTGAGTTCAGTCAGCCTTCCACCTCTTTTTTAACTCAATATTTACACAATTTTAAGAATCTATAATTCTAAAATACAAACCCAGGTAAGATCCTGACATTGTCTTTAAAGCTGCAAATAACTGCAGTTTCAACTGTAATAAAGCAACAGGCAGAATTCTCAGACCATACATATCTCAAAACTGTTGTGTTACAAAAGACAATTGTCCAATGACCACAAAAGGGTTAAACCAGGAAGTTTTAACCTTCCTGTCCTGAGCTACCAGGTGCCTTTAAAGGCACAACAAAATCTCTCTGTGCAAGGGCCCCACCTTTCAGGGCTGACTGCAGAATTCAATATGAAAAACTTGAAAGAAGCTTTTGATGTGGTGAGAGAATAGAACAGGAGAGTGGCACTTTCTAATTTTATCACATCTGAAGTGGACAGACTCTCTTTCACTTACTTTCATCTCCATGAAAAGCCCAGTACTTCACTTTTGTCTCAGTACTTCTGACAGAATCTCTTCCAGTACACCTGCATGACTGGACAGTACACATTATAACCCAGTTTCTATGGTCATTTTATTCATCCAGATACTACTGCGGTTTTGCATTTCACATTCATTTTTTTAATATTAATAAAAATAGTAACTTGTAACTAATGTGTGTTATTACCTTGCTGGTGGTGGCTCTAGAGCTCAAAGAGAGACTGGCAACTCTTCACCACCAGATATTCGAAGAGCAGTGCTCTGTCCTGAGCAGCAGTTCCCTCAGTACACCTGCAGTCAGGGGGGTTGTTTTATCTCCTACAAGTTTTTTCTCCTGAAACTCCTGAAGCTTTTTCTCCAATCAACGAAACTCTCTCAGAGAAAGAGGAGATGGATTCAAGTTTGGTACCTTCAGGGAACAGCCCTGTTTCTAATCAGCCATAACTGCATACCCACATTGCTAGAAATGGAGCTATATAGCTACTGTAAGGAAAATTTGAAGAAAAAAATGGTGGATGGAGACTTTAAGCTCAATTTCTTAAAAAATATCTTTTACTAATGCTACAACGAAAGACAAAAGGAACCTTCATCATCACAAGAAACCTGAGTTTGGAAAAAAGCACAGTAAATTGCCCAGAGTTTTTGAGTATATGATTCTGAGGGATGAAAGTTTAGCAGAGAATTAATATAAGCTCTTAAATACAATCAGGCCTTTGACAGACAATAAATTACTGTGGGATAACAAACTGCACAAATCCATGGTGACCCCACAGGAAGTGGGGGAAAATTCCAGGTCACCTCTTGTCTTTTGGTTAAAAAAAAAAAAAAAAAACAAAACAAAAACAAACATAAAATAATCTCTTTCACATTTACTGTATGAGCTACCGGGTCAGACTATACTTTTGGACAGCTATTATCGACCAGATGCCATTCACATCTTGGAGGCCTCCGGATGACTCATTCATTGCAGATAAACCCTGATTTGATTGCTGCTTGAAGAAGTCAAAAACCATTTAATACAAAAATGTCATCACCAAGACAGAAAACGAGCCTCTGATAAAGCTTAAGGCCAACAGTGTGCTACCTGTTTCCTTGCTTCCTCAAAGCAAGAAATTGCTATGGCAAGTTTGAACTTCTCATTTTTTAAACAAGTTTTGCAAGAAGTTTGTAACAGCCTTTAAAGAATTTCACTGAAAATCATGTGCTGAAGTAACCTCATGTTCCATGGGCAACATACCAAAGAACTTCACTGAATATTCATATAGCAAAAGGGTAGAACGTTAAATCACAGAATTTACATTTCCATCAGAGGTCACCCTGATTGTTATGTTTTGATATCTCTTCCCTCCTGCTTTATTTTCTTCTGCCATGATCTCTTTGTGCTCAGGATCTTAAATTCTAACCTAGAATACTGTTTTAAGAACAGAGGAGCTGTGTAAATCCAGAGTTCACATCACAGGCTTACGCAGTACATCCATGAACCCATCAGCTTTACACAGTCATAGGCCGTTCTCCTGAAGTAACTATTCTTCAAATGACAGAAAACAAAGGACTCCAGTTTAAGCTGTATCAGTACATTACCTCATCCTGCAAGATCTTAACAGATGAAGCAATCTTTACAAAACCTGGTGATGTAGACTGGACTCTCATGCAGTTACCTTGTTACTATAGCTAGCTTTATTTGAAATTACAATAGTGAAATAAAAAGAAACCAAACTTAGGGATCAATTCTTAATGCCTTGAAGAAGGCATACGGTAGCACTTCTGTTGATCTGAAAGCTTTACATGTTCACAAAAATTAAAGCAATAATGACATCAGCAAGAACAACAAAGTGGTTAGTTCAGGTGGTCTTAAATAGCATAAATTGCAAAATACCTGCCTATTACAGTTTGTTTTATTTTTCTTTTTCTTTCTTAACATCCTTGTGAGGTACTGGAAACAAAGTGCACTCATTTGCCCAAATTTGCTACAACAGGGACAACAATGTAAACTAGACTGCAGGTAATCTCACTGTAAAAGCATGCTTTTAAAACTGAAAATACTCCAGTGGAAAAAAAAATGCACCTAGAAAAGCCCACTCTTTTACATGTTCCTCATTTGTTCAGTTTGCTCATTTTGTTACTCATGCTTTGCTTCTGTCATTCTTGAAAATGTCAGTGTATGAAAGAAAATATTCTGTCTTTTTTTGGGTTAAATAAGAGAGAAGACAGAAATGCTGATTCGGAAGGACCACTGCAAAACAGATATTTCAGGCATTAAATCCACTTCAGCCAATGCCAAATTATTCTGTAGAGCACATCAAGAAAACAAGAAACATGGCTGGCTGCAATTCCATGAGCTTGGGAGCTCAGAGAATTCAGTGGAGTCATACTGCTTAAAAACACAGTGACTACTGCAGCAGAGGAAATGTTTTAATATGCAGTTAACACAGACAACTGTTACGCTTATTTTCAGATGCACAAGATAATCTGTTAGTATTTTGGGAAAATTTGAGTGCTCAATTTAAGCTGATAAAATATGGGTGCCTAAAAAAGTATAAAAGTATAAACATTTCCCCCTACACAATTACATTTTTAGTAAATTTAATTCTGTTTTAACATCTTAAAAAAAAAAAAGACAAACATTTTCTGTGTTGTTGCGGAGGGGCCAGCAGCTTCCTGTGCAGACCACATCCAAGTTGCAAAATGCATTACAAACCCTTTCAAGCATTAGACACATGGACAAAACATTCAGCCCATTGCTTAATCTGTTTAGTAGAAATGGTGTTTACAAATTGTTTCTACCAAACCTTTATCAATGTATAAGAAGTCCTCTAAAAAAAAAAAAAAGAAAACTAAGCCAAACAAATGAACAAAAACCCCAACCAACCAACCAAAATAACCACAAAAAAACCCCAAACAATCTCAAACAGCCAAGAGCCTGGCTGTTTGGAAATCAGGCATTTGGATTACCTAGAGCAGATGCCTAAATTCTCAAGTTACTGACAACGGAAACTGTAACATCTTTAGAATTCGAAACAATCTCATAGCTTTTTGAAACTCCCACTGCTTTCATAAGTCAATGAAGCTGAGTTTCATACTATTTCATTAAGTGTTTTAAAGATGTGCTAAAGATTTTGCTTAAAACATAGTGTATTAAAAAGCTCCAGTCTTGTGTATTAACCTTCATCAAGGACAAACTAATAAAGCTGCACCAGATGTTTTCAGTGTTCTTTAACTGCATAGTTGAAACAGTATAGAACGGTTGGTTACAGGTACCCTGAATGTCTGATGTAATTAAGCTTTTAAATGGGATGATTTTGTGCTCACACTCAAGGTTGACTTTAATCCCACTCACAGAGACAGGGATCTAGGACTAGCCAGCCAAATTTCTGTACAATCTCCAGCTCTTGGAAAATGTTTACCATAATCCACAAAATTCATTGCTTACAGGCATTTCATGAAAGCACAAACACACATATGAGTACAAACATCTCAAAAGAAACAAAATGTTCAGTTGCTCATTTTCAATGAATTTTGATTCCCTTTCCAAACATCTGGTTAAGACTGGAGCATAACTTTTGCAGGAGGAGACTGTTTCAACAGAAGAACATCAAGAATAACTCAGATTAAGGCCATTTTCTCTGAGTTTAGTCTTCCCTTTGGGCATGAAAATACACTATGAATCCAGTCAATATATACACCCTTCCTTTAGAGAAACCTCTTGTATGCTGTGTAACTTTTTACATGCTAGTTTCAGTTGATCTCCTAGACTGTTATTACATAATAGAGTATGTCACAGAGCCATAAGGAATGTGCAGTATAACACAGTCAACTGGGGCTGCCACTGATCCTGAAACAATGTAGACCCCAAATATTTGCATCTGCGGGCATGTGTGTGTAGCACCAATTACATTGTCCTTTAAATGTTTACAATGATTAGTAGGAAAATGTCTCCAAACTGATCAACATTGGGTCATCCAGCACCAGACATCAAGTGCTACATGTCTCAGAGGAAAGTATGAGTGCATGGTCATCTCAGAAAGACCAGCGTCTGTCAGCCCACAGGAGAGTACAACCATGCACTACAACCAAAACTTAACACACACTCCCACACCATCTATTCCCATTAGGTAATCTCGCAATGCTTTCAGCCAGTTGACACCAGCTTATAGGCAAAAATGGTTGAACCCAGATCAACAGAGTATTGTCTAAATCAGATTTTTTTCTTTTGCAGCTGAGCCTCTTCAGTGTGACAATTCACTGTGTCTTGGAATAAAAGAGAAAAAATTGTCACCGTTCAATACTGTCTTCACATCCTGGAACCTCGTTCTTGCAAAATCTGAAACAGACCAATGAAAACTCTATAAATGAAAATTCATTTAATGTCATTCCTAAAGCATTGAGGTCAAAGAGAATCATGACTATTTCAAATAACTGAGAGTGTCAGGGACCTGGTTCAAGGATATTGCTGAAATCTGTGCTTTAAGGCTGAAAAAGACAGGTTGATAGATGCAATGTCCACTATCAAACATCATTAAAACAGACGAAAAGTAAGGCTCAGAATTAAGTACGATTTATATAAACAAAGCTTAAGGATTGGTAGATATAAAAATGTAAGCTATTTCGCCTCAACCAACTACATTTCCTCACAGATTTTACTATGCTATTCAGACATACAAAGGTTATCTGCTGGACTGAACAGCTATATAAAAATAAATACTATTGTGATAGCAGTTTTTAAATATTATTACATTAACAGTACGTGCTCATGCACGATCTCACAAGTTTTTTTTGGCATCCTTGTCCACATGAAAATCATTTCTATTGACACAGGACATAGCACACTGAACTTTTCATGCACTGCCTTGTCCATCATTATCCTCTGAAAGTCTCAAGCCAGGCAGCTGACGGGCAATGCCAGCTGTCACTTGATAACTTGTCTAAGGGATTTGGTTCTCCCACTGCTACTAAGGAACTGAGGTTCCCATTACAGTGAGTACAAGATTGGTTTTGGTTTTGTGCTGGATTGTGGTTTTTTTTTTTGTTTATTTTTTTTTTTAAAAGCAGTTGATTTGTTTAATATTCACCTTAAAAGGCATACACTAAACATAGGGACTGAAGCCTAATGGAAACTAAATATCTACCCCTGAAAAACCCAGGAATCCTTGTCTAGAGTATCTCAAAACATGAAACCCATGTATTCTACTTCCAGTGTGACCATTATTTTCCTTTTCTGTTTCAATTCTGTTTGGCTCTTGGCATAAGCATCCAAGTCTTAGGACTGACTGTCCAAGCAACGTTTCCCATGTTGCTACTCTACACTGACTGGCAATCAGCAATAATGAGCTCAACTCTTGGTGTAGCACTGTGGAACTGCATAAGCAAACTGTAAAACCAATCATGCCAGTAACCAAATAAAGCACTAACAGAAGCTTCAAATATACTGAGCACAACTATTTGATAAAGTTAATCTGTAAGCAAAAGTATCTCTAATTATACTTCATTTTCATTTGCTACTGGAAAGGACTGTTCATTTCAAAAGCTGACAGGAAGCAAAGGAACAATCCCTGGACAACAGCATAGCTGTCTTCAATGTGGAATTGCCTTCTATGAGGATTTCAGTGTAGTCTGATACAGTGTAGTGTGATACTAGCACACAGTAAAGCATTCCACACCAGAGGACACACAGAATCTGACACCACATAGAAACACTTGAATCTTTGTGCTTGTAAGGTAAAAGCCGATGATCACTTAACACAGCAGAGCAGTTTCATGGATGGTTTGAATAAAAAAAAAATCTAGGTATTTGTTTTCTTTTAAATATTATAAAAGCATTGATAATTTAACCTATCAGCTTTTGTAGGTCATTGAGCCTAATGCGTCTTTCATAGTGTAGTCAAGCAGGGTCTCACCTCCTTTGCACAACTCCATGGAACTTTTTAAGGACTGGAGTTTATAAAGAACTCATCACCACTGGTGTGCCACAGGGATAGTTTAGAGACAGGTAAGTGTTAGCTTAAAAAAGGAAATAAACACTCCGCTTTATCACCTGCTCATTGCACTTCCTGCAGTACCTGGATCTCCCTGTGCTCAACGAGTTCTTTGTCATTTCAAACTCAGTATTATTGAAGTTCCAAAGCCAGACATCAATGCAGCTACTCTGATAAATCTCCAAAATAGAGAAAAATGCTTTCAATGGGCCATGACATACTCTAGCGTGCTACTTAGATGCAACATTGCTTATTTCATGAAGATAACTTACTATGTGTACTAAGTAAAAAGCATTTAATATGAAATTAAGAAAGATAAAAGTGAATTATGTGAGGAAAAGCCAGGTCCTGAAAATTGCTCAGGCACTTCTAGTATAACACATTCAAAAGGGATTAGACAAGTTTACTGAGGGTAGTGCCATTGGTACCTACTCGTGGGATCATAGTGTCATGGCAGCTTTCATACAATGATCTCCATACAGGCTTGAAGCTAAAATATCTAACCTGAGGCTTACTGGAAGGTGGGGAAATATACCAGGAGTTAATTTTATAAATGCTTCATATTTAAGCTCTTTTTCTGGGTATTTGCCATTGCTCACAGCTGTGAACAAAGTGCTGCAGTAGAGGCTCACATAGCAGGTAACAGCCTGACCCACCTAAAGTAGTCAGGAAGTTAATCTCCAACAGGTGCAAATACATGGCTACTTCAGTATCTGTACAGTTAGAAAATACTTGGTCTATTAATTCTGTGAATCTTTCCAATTTAAACAATTAAGTTTATTCTTTCCTAGAAGATAAAAAGATAATTCCAAGATTAACAGAACTATTTTCTGCAGCTTCAGAACACGTACAAGAAGATAAAGCTAAGCCAGACCTGGACACTAAAATCTGAACACTTTACTGAGCCAGTAAACTCAACATGAAGCAGAAAATCTTGTAAGATCAGGCAACATTTTAATGCATTTTGATTGCCACTTCATCTATGGTACCTACCTTTACAAAAGGGAAACCGATTACTGATTAGCAAACTCTCAGGAGAGGTGCTCAGACACTGTGTGAAAGAGGATCTTTTCTAGTCATGGGCAGTGACTTTGTCCAAAGAAGAAATATAAAAATTGTACTTACTTACTAAGCCCTGGAAGACTGACTCGGCTGCAATTTGAAATTATCTTTCATTTTTATTTATTTTTCTCTCCTGAAAAAAACCTTTAATAAGACTATTCCTAAAGATTTTAGTGGGTTACTGAGTAAAAACGCTGACAGAGTATGTTTCAAAGCCAAGAGAGGTCAGTTATGGCAGGTCTTCTCCTAATCTGCTAGTAGCCAGGATTGTGGAGCATGTCTGCAGCAGAACCAGGCACAGAAGTTTTTGTTTGAAGACATACTCTACTAGCTGAATAGGTGACTTCACTGAAAATGCTCCTCTGTCTGCACACTTTAGATCACAGAATCACTAAATGATTTAGGTTGGAAGCGCCTTTAAAGATCATTTGGTCCAATCCTCTGTTCTGGGCAGGGCCATCTTTCACTAGATTAAATGCTTGAAACGATGCCCAAACCCCACTCAACACAACTGAAAATTTTCAGGGATGGGGCATCCATAACTTCCCTGGACAACTTCATAGTAAAGACTTTCATCATTTTATCCAATCTAAACCTACCCACTTTCAGTTTAAAAACACTGTCTTTTGTCCTGTTGCTACGGGCCCTGGTAAAAAGTCTTTCTCTGCCTTTTTATAAGCACCTTTCAGGTATTCAAAAGCTGCAATGACATCTCCCTGAGACATTCCCTTCTCTAAGACAAACAACCCCAATTCTCTCAGCCATTTTTTCTAGCAGAGGTGTTCCAGTCCTCAGACCATTTTTGTGTCCCTCCTCTGGACCCACTCTGAACAGGTCTATGTCTTTCTTGTCCTGGGAACCCCAGAGCTGGACAGTTTGGATGCTCCAGGTGGGGTCTTCATGAGAGCAGAGTGCAGGGCAAGAATCCCCTTCCTCAACCTGCTGGCCATGCTTCTTTTAATGCAGCTCTGGATAACTGGCGTCTTGGGCTGCAAGTGTATTCAGCTCATACTACCAGTATCTCCAAGTTGTCCTCTGCAGTGCTGCTCTCAATTCATTCATCACCCAGTCTGTCCTAGTACTAGAGACTGTCCCTACCCTGGTGCAGACCTGCTGTGTTCAGAATTTTCCTTCTTTTCCTGCTCTGTTCTGTTTTCCCTCCAGGCACACCAGATCCAAAGTTAACTTATAAACTGTAAACAATGCTGAACACATTCTCATATCCTAGGGGCCTGAGTGTGACTGCTTCTTAGGGAAGCAGAACATGAGAACTATTTCCTCCCACTCAAAATAAATCCGCTGCACACAGAACAGCACCTTAAGAAGTGTTCATCTCTCAGGCAGCTTAAAAATCTTGTGTTCACTTCCAGCACAGTGCCAGTTTAATTTTTTTCAATAAAGCCTCAAATTTGCCCTGTTCCTTGCAGCCACTCCTGAAGACTTAGTGAAAGAAGATAATGTAGGTTCTCCCTTAGCCATGTGGAAGCAGCTTCAGAGATAAGTATAAGGCTGGTTTACAGCTAAAAAATTCAAGTGTACGTAAGAAGCTTGAATTCAATCTCACACAATGGTGAATATCTCAAATTTATACTACTCAAGTGACTATACTAAACATATAACTGAACATTCAGTGATAAGTTATCTTCTAGAAATTGGATAGTAGAATAAATCTGAATAGTGCTGGCAGATGCACAAGTTGCAAAAGTTGTGCTTCCTGATGCAATTTTTGTGTTCTTCCATTTGTGACCTGATCTTCAGTAAGAGGTACAATGGAAAGGACCTGATCCCTCCCCAGAGGCAGTAGTTCCCTACGATAAATATAACCATAGCACTGAGATCACACTATTTACTTATATTTGCCAGGTCCCAATTCAGAAACTATTAATTTCAAAATTATCAGCTAAGACCATCTTTGATGATTTTGTGCTGAATATGTATCCTGTAGGTCCCTACCAGGTAACTTTACATGTGAAGAAAATACTTGACATAAAAGCTGGTGCACAGAAAATAAAAATGAAAAGTAACTCTGACCCTAGAATCTACACAAAGAACTTTTCTGCTCAGTAAAGCTGTAAAGAAACTAATCATAATACATCTTAAAACAGCAACACCAATTATTCTGTCCACAAAGCAATATCCAGATCAGGAATTCTATCTCTGCTAACCATGCCACAACTATAATCACAAACACATATCCCATCAGGACTAGCTAAAGAACAGCACTAGTGGAACTGGATGAAGAGGAAAAGCACCTGGGTAAATTCCTAGGGCAGCTAATGCTCACCATGACATTTACAATTAATCTGAGTCATTCATATCGTAATCCGTTTCTTCATCCTCACTCTGTGTGGCATGCAGCATGCAGCAAGTATAGAGAAAGGAAGGGAAAAGAAAAGATTGCAAGTGAGTCAAAGCTGCAACAAACTACAGTCCACTGACACTTGAAGCACCTGTGAATGACATTTACTTTTATCTGGGACTTTCACTCTTTGTAAGACAGTAAAACAGCAGACAATTTCAAGGAGGAACATCACAGATATCATTAAAATTTCCTGTTTCAGATGTCCTAAAGTCAGCAGATAGAAGCCAACAGTGCCACGCAACATAACAACAGGGACCATAAATATAGAGAAAAGTTAGATGAAACTGTAAAGCTTGAACCTTTACTCCATGTACTCTTCACCACAGATGGGAAAGGACAGCACTTGAGAATCAAACTTTGTATGCAGGTATTATGAACAACTGTTAGTCATTTGTCCAAAGAGTATCAATAAAGATCAATAAAGCGGTACAAAAGAAAATAATGCTTGCGGGACAAATAGGTTATCTTTTAGCAGTGCCACGGCTATCATTAAAAGCCACTGGAACCATTTAAGTCAATGTCCCAAATGCCATCAATTTCCTTAGCTGAAGTGTATTTGAAGGTTACACAGAAGTCAACTACTAACTTACTATGCAAACTGTATTAAAAAAAAAAAAGAAACATAAGGAAAAGAAATCTCTGAGAAGGAATGAAGGTGAAGCTTGATTATATGGGCTACCAGAAAATGTCTTTTCCTATTCTGACAGGTCAGTACTATTAATTAAAATTGAAGTGCTTGACAATACAAATTACATACTGGCAGTTTTTTTTTTCTCTAACCCAACCTGCTGTAAAAGTAATAGGAAGGCTTTCTCCATAGCTTCTAGAGGTCATTCCCAACACATGAACACATAATCCTGTATACACCACTGGATACCAGAATTTCAATCATACGAACTTCATTAAGAACACCGAGCTACTGAAACAACAGCTCTCAAGGTGCAGGCAAGATTCCTGAGCACAACTGCTGGAAACCTCTCAACCAAAAATAATTTCCTATTTTTCTTTTCAGGCATAACACATGCCTGTTAAAAATATTTGATCTACTAGTGTTGTGGTTCAACCCAGCCCTGCACCAGCTACTTAGAAGAACTGTTACTGCTGAACCCAGGACAACTAGAAACACAGGATATAAAAGATTATTCTTCAAATATTGCTATTAGTTGCTAGCAAGACCTCAGCTCTTCTAGGACAAAAGGAGTGAATGTTTGTGTCTCCAACCTTAATCAACATCAGTTCTGATTCATTACCTGGACCAATTATGCCCGGCTCTCTTTTCTAAAACAATGACCAAGAAGCACTTCAATGCAGAGGCTGAAGATTTAGCCCTTCTCAGAGCTACGGAATTTGCAGAGTTGTACTGCCCCTTTGAACTAGCATTTGCATTTAGGGTTTCATAATTTCATTTTATCAGTATTTCCTTTTCCATTAAGGGTGCAGTATAACTCTGGCAACTTCTGAAGTTCCCTGAAGACGTGCTACCATTCCTTGAGCAGATCTTTATTAGATTCCAGAGTTCCATGGTTTATCTCAGGTACATAGCCCAGTCCAAAATTATTAACACACACCTCTAACCTGTCAGCTTTGCATCCTGGCAAACGCAGACCCTGACTGGTGTATTGGAAACAGTGAGCCATGGCTTAGCCAGGTTCACAGCTTACCTTAACTACACTGATCCCTTAAAACTCCTTGGAAGTTTTACCTCAACAGCGACAAAAGAGCATAAATTAATCATTTCACTAAGAATCCAGTATAAAGCTTGGAGTGGTTTTGCAGTGCAGTTTATTAAAATGTCCCCATATATGTGGCTCCATAACCAAGTTACAAGGCATAGAAAGTAGTGAAATTTCACCTGTTTGAGGCCTCAGTGCCAAGACCCAGATCAATTCTTAAACATCGTTTCAAAATTCACCTCTTCAAATGGTATTCCCGAAAAAATAAGCTTTGATGTTTTACCAGTTGTTTCCTATCTACATATACTAAATTAAAAGCTTTTAAGTAAACTACAGAAGTTTCCCGTTTGTAGTCATCTCCTCATACAAAACAATAATACAATGATAAAAACTGTTCAATTTGCATGGAAGAGTATACTTACATATATAACTGGTCTGCCTTACTACTATTATAGTGTGGTTTTACGTTTTCCCTTGCACAAACTCTCAAAGATGACAGAGCAAAATGCTAAGGTATTGCGCATGTTCCAATCTTTATGGAAAGCTAGCTACAGAAAGTAAAGAGAACCAGGTAGACACCTGAAAATCCTCAGATAACAAATACCTTCATTTTGTAACACACTGCACACGACCATGTTTTTCAGAGACAGCGTATTACAATCTCCAGTCGTGACAGTAAGATTTCTTCTGCTGAAGTGTAGCAAGAAAAATAGTTTTCAACTGAACCAGTGGCAGAATAAGAAAGCATTCAATTTTTTTAGAGAAACAAACCCTATATTCTCAACTGTAAACAGTAAATATCTGCCAATACTTAAAAAAATCAAGACAGAGATCAGGAACATTGCACGCTATTGGATTTAAAGAACCCATTTGGTATAACAAATGCATACTGACTGTACCATTTAAAGTCATACAACGGACAGGGAAACATTATTAGTCATAAGTGAGGGGAAAAAAAGCAATTGAACAATGGTCCAGAACAGAGATAAGCCTAGCAGGACTTAGTGAAGCACAACTAATTCGATACCATTTCTTTAGTCCAATGTCTCACAACTTACCTTTGCTTTTTCACTTGGTTCACTGGTTGTGCCATAGGGAGTGTTATGCAATTCCTTTGAGACAACACAGAGAAATTCTGCCTGATCTTCATTCCCATAGTTATAAGAAGAACCAATACTGACCAGCTGAAAGATTGGGGGGGGAGGGGAAAAAAAAAGTCAACTGCATTTCCATATAAAACAAACTGTAAATTCTCATCATTAATACAAACACTCCTCACTCTTCAGACTACTGGCTGTGCCTGAAGCGTGATTCTCCACTTCAATGAAAATACATTTTGATGTTGACAAATACACTGACACTCTGATGATAAGATAAACACTGTTTTTCTTTTTAAACCTTTACAGAATTAATGATTGAACGGCTGTGATCGTTCTGTGATAAAAAAGGCTACAGAGGCAGGCCAGTGGAGAAGTAGCTTCTTCCTGTTTCTGTTATTTACTGGAAACCTTCCCACCCTCCAAAGTTGATTTTTAAAAGTCAGTATGTTGTATCTTGATGTGGTGGGATTTAACATGTAAATGGCTGCATGCAGGAAGCACTTTAACCTGAAGGGATACCCACAACTTTACTTACAGATAACAGTACTTCTATTAAAAAATATATTTTGAGGGTACAAAGACAAAATTTGCACTTGATCAGAAAACAGCAAGACACAGCATGGTGGGACACCAAGAATAACATCCAAAATTCATATGTACTGCTACAAGGAAGCTAATTAAGGAAGCACTACAAGCAGAAGCCATGTATAATGTAATGTGACCTATTTACAAGCTTCTACAAGTCTCGATTGAATGATAAATGACAATTTACTGAGCACAAAGGATATACTCATCACCAGTACTACCATGTATGCAATGTGTTTATCAAACAGCAGAAATTTCATGTAACTTGTCTTACCTTACACACAGTTGTGGAGTTACAGGGGAATTAGACACCCTTCCCATTCCCCAAATTCTCAAAGTTATGTGACAGTATTAAAGAAATTTTAGGATAAAACACAGCTGCTACTTTTGGGATGGAATACGGTTGACATGCACAGGATCTACCTTATGACAGTTCCCCAAGCAACCCTGTGACCTCAGCATATGCTGAGAGAAACTGAAGGGGAGTAGAGTTGAGCGAAGGCCCTGCAGCCAGGCTCTTTTTTCCTCCCTACAGGTGTGGGAACACAAAGACACCATGTACTGATAAACTGCACAGCAACTGCCAAACCAGTGGTGTAAAGTTGAGAATTCATACCAAAAATGTGTGTGGCTTGGTGGATGAAGTTGCCAAGCCATTATCCATCATATCTGAGAAGTCACGGCAGTTCCATCAAGCTCCTTCTGACTGGAAACAGGGAAATATAACCCCCATTTTTAAAAAGGGAAAAAAGGAAGACACAGGGAACTACAAGCTGGTCAGTCTTACCTCAGTGCCTTTACTTAGCCTGCCTCTTTTTCAAGCCAGAATAGAATCAGATGTAGCTGGTTCATTTATTGTAAAGGTTTATTTCAAAAGCATGATGAAAGAGTGTATGATGCTATTACTGCTGACACACATCAGTCCTGAAATCAACCTGTTGCACAGATACATTATATCTAAATGTCATTACCAAAACTGTATGAAATCTAACCTACCAAATCACCATACTCGTGATAAGAATGTCCTACTCCCCAATATCCATTATATCATTAAAGTGCTCTGCTAATGGCCCCATAGAAAAGGCTTGACTTGTTTTTTAGGGCAACAGTACTTGAAACACAGTCATTACCTGTCTAAAAACAGACTGTGTGCTTCCATTAGTAGTCTAGCAGAGTACCAAAGAGAGTAAAAGCCTTCTTAAAGGACGGTATATGCAGCACAGATGAAATCTTGGTCCAGAATCTCTACCTGAGGGATAAGATTATTCCTCCAACAAAAGTGGAAGGTAGACCTAGGTTAAAACCAGCTTCCATATAGCATTGTCAGGAGAAAATAAAGCCTCACTGTATTTTTAAGGAGAGAGGAGAGAGAAGTTCAGATGTGCCTGCACTTGGTAAGACAGCTAAGCAAGCACCTCCACAGGCAGAGCCAACATCTACAAAGAGCAGCAGGCAGTATGCCTGCACAGTGAACCAACCCGATGCCAGGCCTAGGTGATGTCAAATTTTCTGGACCCTGACAGTGGCATACATTGCTCAGCCTTCAATGAACAGTAGTGACAATCAAGATTCACCACTCTCAAACTACCTACTTTAACTACACTGTCTGGGTGTGATCACCAGTAACCTTTCCCTCCATTCTTCACTCCTAACATCACTCCAGGTCTGCAAAATACATACATACTCGATAATGAACACAGGATGATAAAAAATTAATGTGGTAAAGAGACTTTTTCCAGAAAAGAAAACCATGTAATGAAGTTACAAAATTCCATTTTTCTTTTAGAAGCACCACTTCATCTTCACTGTAATCCAAAGGCACCATTTATCTTGAGACACTAAGACAGCTAATTTTCCACTCTGCAGTCCACACTGTAACATAGTTGTGTAATACAGAATCACAAAACCTATAAGGTAACTAGTTGCTTAGTTGGCCTAAGAAAGACCACTGAAAAGATGGAAAATAAACTTAGATGTATTTCATATAGAGAGATGATTTGTTGCTTCTCTTCCCTACCAGCAAAAAATACCATGCATAAATTTTCAAAAAAAACCACCCAAGGCAGTTAAGATACACCGGCTCCAAGTGTGTTGAAGGGAACAAAATTTATCCTACATATTATATAGCAATTACAAAAAACACTAATACAGTAACTGCTTCAATTATTGAGCTAATAAGTAGAACTACTTTAAACAGTAACCTAAACTCATTTAAAGGCTAGGAAACACTAAAAAAGTTGGATGCACATTTAAATGAAGCCACACCTTCTCTGAAGAAAGATTTGAAGAATAAAATTCAAGCATGTAATTTGATTTAGTATACAGTCAAGTTCTCTTCTTGCAAAATGGCAAGAACTTGGTAACAGGTAACTGTGAAAGCTATGATAACAACTACCAGTAGGAAAAATACTTTACTCATTGATGCTTGAATGAAATAAATGACCTTTCTGAAAGCAGATATGATACAAGATCCAAACACCAGCCAAATCATCAATACTTACTCAACAAGGTAGATACTAATATCCCACAGTAATGCTTCATAATCCAAGTAAGTTGATTGTTTGCACATCGGTCTGTTTAGGAGACGTGGCAGACTAATTACTAGCTATTGTACAGGATTATTGATTTAGCCAACTACAAAACATCTGGATGATTTTTTGCCATTATTGATCAGTTGGTGCACTTCAAGATAAAGTTACTTTTGCAATATTAAAAATAAGTTCTTCATGACTCCAAGCATGATACACTTCTAAACAGCTCCATGTGTGTGCAACTAAGAATTTATTATCTGCATTTATTATTTGCATTATTTTACAGTAGCATGCCAGAAACTTCATTGTAGGTTTTTGAGAAGCATCAGCAACAATACGGGTGATGGCAGAAAATGAAACAATGGAAAATGATTGCAGATTAGAACTGAACTTTTGTGTTAGAAAGTATGATCAGAAATAAGGCAGTATTTTAACACTTGTAATCCAAAAAACTCTTTGTTCTCAGTGTTGGCCGCAAGACTTTAAGAAGGGTGCTGATAAAGTGGAAGGAATTGTTAAACTCCCCTAATCTGCATCTGTCCAACCCTGCACTACCCACCCCACCATAAAAAACAAACCCCATAACAAAATAGAGTAATCTGAGGCCAGGAAGACATGCATTACAATGCATAGCAAAAGGATTTCCGATTATCCAGCCTACTCTTTCTCACTCCTCCTGAAAAGACAAACTTTTTCTGGCTCATGGGACTTAAGCAGAGAGGTTTAATGACCAAGAACTTGAGAAGAAACAAAAATAAAATAAAATTTTGAAACTGTGAATTTCATCCTCTGTATAACTACATACACAGATGTATGTATGCATGTACAGATTCTTCCTCCTTGCTTTCTTTATTCCATGACTTATTTCATTAAGCTCTTTACTAAAGCAGTGTGATCCTGCTTGAGTACCTCTGTGAGCCTCAGTGTCATAAACAAGCAGAGGAAAATGTCAATGTTACTTATCACCTAAATTTAGCTGATCATGATCGATTCACTGTTTGCATAGAATAAAGGTGCTGACGCTAGTAGACTGTCAGATGTAACTACCAAAAGGCAGGTAAGGAAAGCTTTTTTTTTGTTGCTGTTGTTATTTATCATATTATTCTTATGATTATTACTGTTATTATAGTTATTTGTATTCTATTGCTTGATGTGGCAGTACAGGTCAAGATTTTCCTGAAAAGATGAAGAAATAACAACAGGGAAGCTCCTGTCTCATAAAGTCTGAACTTCCAAGTAAAATAAGAGATGACCATCAGACAAGCAAAGTGAAAAATAAAAACTAACAGTTTGGCCTAAGAAAGGTGGACAGAGACTACCTGGTGCCTTGCTACGGTCAGGCTTGTTTTCAAAGAGGAAAGGTTTAAGGATGATTTCAGGGACAATAAGGAAAAGTTCTTCAGACAGTTATTCCAGAAGTCTGCAGCTCTGTGAGAGGATAACCATCTTTCAAAAAAGTCTATTTGAGAAAAACAGATGACGAAAGTGTTATAGCTGAGGGAATAGGTCAGATCATTCCTGCTTCAAGTTACTCAACAGCAGCAAAACACGAATCTCTTCCCACCTTAAAATAATGACTGTACAGCTAAAAATATCCCCAAGAATAGGCAAAATAGTTGCATCAGTTTTAGGAACCTTATTTTTGAAGTGAATAATTCTCATGCCTAACTGAATTGAGGCAGGTCTCAAAACCAACCACATTTCAATAACTTGTCTCTACAGATTTGCTACACTTTTTTAACAGTACTGATTCAGAATCTATATAGTGCATTTAGAGGACAAATTAGCAATAGTATTACCTACCATCACAGACAATCACTCCAAATTGCACAAACAGCATCCCTGTCTTTGTTTCACATTGGACTTACTCATATTAAGTAACTCTTCTACTTCATGACTACAAATTTCCTTCTCTTTCTGTGATGGTCTGATTTTCAAAACTGAGTAAATTTTGTAATTATTATTCTCAAATTATATTTTAAATATTCTTGTACTTTGAATATCACTGCCTCTGTGTCAGCTACGATAAACTCCTGCCACACCAGAAAGCTTGGAAAGTCTTGGAAAGCATGTGTTTCTGTTTTTTTTTTTTTAATTATACTAACAGTTGATAGAATGAAAGTTCTCCTCTCAATTTTATGTTATAAAATCAAGTTGTATGAATGTAAGAATGGCCTCTAAACCATTCAGAGATATAATGTGCCCATCCTACTGCCTTCTCATAGGATTTGCAAAGGGCTCTGAAGATACATCTACATCAGGTGGCAAACTCAGCACTGAGACCAGGACTGCAAACATATTTATTTCAGGTCCTTTAATGCAATTGTCAAACTTCAAATCTAGAAGAAAGGAAAATTAATCCCCTTCCTGATTTTTGTTGTTAAATTTTTGTACCTTCTTCTATCTCCCATTTTGTTATGTTGAGATTTACTTGGACCTATCTAGGACAAGAACACAGGAAATCACATCAAGCTGCCTGTACTCCAGGTATCCTTAACAATAGGCCACATTTCCTAGTCAGTTCCAGAAAATCTACAAACCCAGTGCATTAATTCTGCATTCCAAATGTTACTTATACAACAGCAAGAAACAGACAGTGCTTGGTACTTGAAATCAGATTCTGGAATACAGCTAGGCAACAGTCCAGGTTTAAAATTTGCAATTGTATGGTTAAGTGCCCATGTAAACTCTTAGATAAGGTTCTGCTCATGTAAAGTCACTTTACTGCCATGTTATTTTCATAATGGTATACTGATCTTTCAGACTGAATAACCATATATACAGCAAGGAAGTATTTTATTGATGGAAAATACTAGAGAACATCAGGTTTCCAAATCGTTCACAAAAGACACTTCAGAATGGAGCACACCTATGGGCAAAACTGGAAACCACCTCCAGTGTTACTGGTTAGCAAAAAACCCTTCCCAAACTCTTGAACACTGGGAAGTAACACAGCAATTTAAAAGTCAGTGACCTGAGGTTGAGAGGAGCAGGAAGGACAAGACAACCTAAAAAGCCAGTGAGTGAAGCTATGATTCATTTGGGTAGCAATAAAATTTTTCCCCCAAAATTCCCCAAACAAATAAAACCAGAACCAAATCAACCAACCAACCAACAACAACAAAAAAATCAAGCCACAACAAAAAAATAAAAACAACAAAAAACCCAAAACAAAACCAAAAAACGAACGAACAAACAAACCCCAGAAAACCAAACCTATAAACCCCCAAACCCGGGGTGCTCTTTGAGACATGATTTAAACCTGTTGATTTTGTTCTCCTCTCGCTCCTTATTTTATTTCTGAAAAAAATCTGTTACCCGTTGTCCCAGCTTTAATATATTTCATTCAGCTAAAAAAAGCAATAAAGTTTTCACTTATCAGAAATACAGGCTTCCAACTCAGAACTTAACTGGCTATTAGGTAGATGAAATACAGCTGAACTGGAACAATGATTAACACAGAAATGTCCCTTTCTGAGCCCAGTGAACTCAAAGCTTTATTTACAGGGCTCCTAATGTTTAAACTGTACCACTTTTACTTAACAAGTATGAATCAAATGCTGTTAACTCTGGAGGAAGATTTAAGGAAAAGAAGGTACCTACTGAGAAGATAAGACCTTTTCTTAAGAAAACTTTAAAATAAATAACGGGGGGATGGTTGTTTGTATTTTTATTATTTTTACAATATGAACATTCATAATGTGTCATGAAATACCGTGAATATAAATAAAAGTCAGCCACAAATACACACAAATTACTATGTGCTGTACATCCAGGAATAAAGTGGAATGATTTGAAAGCAGCAGAAACGCAAGGAGGCCAAGCATATCAGTGTGAGGGCAAAAAGAATGGTGTGACACACCTCACTGCAGCATTTCTGGAAGCATCTCTCTTCCCCTTTCACTTCCCGTGACACTATCAGCAGATACTCTGACTGCTGGGCCCGGCCACAGCTGTACTGGGAACCTATACTGACAAGCTGAAATAACCAATCAAAGCAAAACACAAAAAGAAACCTTTGTAAAGCTGAAGCACATACTGTTATCCAAATTGTACAAATAATAGATGAGCTCAAACGTTCAGGTAACATTAACTCGCCACTAGAACAGGTTGCTATCAAGCTACAACTTTCATTTAAACATACTTAAAATTTACGAAGGCAGTTGCAAAGCTCTTTGTAATTTCAAGGGAAGTTAAGAGTTACTGATAGTAAATCAGAAAACTCACTGTGGTACAGCCAACTACTCTGAAAACCATAAAGTCTGGTACATTGTGAAAGTGAACATTATTTTCCTGTCATACTTTCCAAGTGCAGCAGGTATCTTGGATATAAGACTGGAAGGTGTCATATAAAGCAACCACATAAACCTGTTATACAGGGGACAGAGCACAAGGACTCTCAACCCGTAGGAAAAAGCTCCTGATTTT
>JASSUY010027628.1:31607-52408 GCA_032466535.1 Forpus xanthops | reverse complement strand
CTCACCACCCTTACAGTAAAGAATTTCTTCCTCAGGTCCAATCTAAACTTCCCCTGTTTAAGTTTGAACCCATTACCGCTTGTCCTCTCAGTACAGTCCCTCCTAAAGAAACCCTCCCCAGCATTTCTATAGGCCCCCTTTAGATATTGGAAGGCTGCTATGAGGTCTCCATACAACCTTCTCTTCTCCAGGCTGAACAGCCCCAACTCTCTCATCCTGTCTTCATATATGTCTGTGTTCTCATCTTCATGTCTTTGTCTTCCAGGTCACTTAGACTGCCTCTTAATTTTCTAGCTCCTTTGCCCCTTTGGTCCTTGACGTTGAGTGGCTGTTGGTAAGATTTTTGCCCCTGCTAGTGCTCTCTGACCACTGCAATGAGGAACGGAGACAGGAGAAACAAAAACCAGCTTCAGTTTTGTGCTACTTTCCTCTTATGTCTCTTTGTGTTTTGTTTTTTGACTATTACAAGCGAGAGGCTGACCGTAACCGGGAGCTGCTCACGCGCATAAAGCAATATCAGGAAAGGGAAACAGAAGCTGAAAATAAACTGAAAGAACAAATGGAGATGAACAAAAGCTATAAGAAGAGTATGGAGACAATGAGTAAGAAGCTGCAAGAGAAGGAGAGCAAATTAGCTGAAGCCAATGAAGTAAGAACAGAGTAAATTTTTAATCCCTTTGTAGCTTCCGGTGACTGACTTTGAAGTTCTTGTGAATTGAAAATACCCTTTTTGATTAACCATTCCCATAACCCCCAAAACTCCAAACTAAACAAAATCAACAACCCAGGCAAAACAATTGGAAGTACTATATTTAGGAATAAACCCTGATGGTATGTGCCTGTTTGCTGTCAAAGCTTAGAACCTAACCAAGTCCAGAGACAAGCGAGCATTTGTAACTTTTCTGTTTAATTGTATCAGCTGTGTACCTCCAGAGTCCTTAAGCCTTCCTGCTGCCTAGCTGTCACTGGAAATATTTGTGTGATAAAGCAGATAAACAGATTAATGTGTCATTTATAGGTGCTTTAAAACAGGGAGACAGTGATGGCATATAAGAGAAACTAAACCCATGTATGAAATGTGTGCAGCATTTCTGTGTTCTCTTTATTATATCCATCAGTATCAAGAAGAGAACCCTACATGACTCTCAGTCTAGAAAACACCTTACATATGGAATGTTTTAACATTTTTCTGCTGAAGGGAGATGAATAATGGCTATTTGAAACAAAGCTGTGAGGTTTTCTGTAGAATGAAGATATTTAGAGCAATGTTTTAAAATCCACTGCCCCCCCACCTTTAAGGAAAGCATACTATAGCTGGAATTTTGTTGAGACAAACCCAGATGCTTTCATTTTGGCTGTGTTTCAAGATTTAATTTGGAATGGTTGTGGGATAACTTTTTTATCTTAATATATATAGTTGTGTTTTATCATCATCTAGCTTTGAAGCTTGATAGTTTTCATGCCAGTTTGAGGTCACCCACTTAATAGATAATGGAAATGACAATTTGGGTGACAGATGAAAGCAACTAAATTACTTTCTCTTGCCTTTGTTTTTGAGGTGAGTTTGCAGGTCTGAAGGTTTGCAAGAGTGTGGGACTGTTTCTAGGTTCACTGTTTGTACTTTCAATTTGGATATGATTTCTATCATCATCCTTAATGTTTGGCTTGGAGAGTCATAGCCTTCTGTGTTTATTCTTTCTTTCCATTAATTCAGACAATCACTGTATTAAAAGGGAAAATCTCAGAACTGCAGTGGAGTAAAATGAATCAAGAGATGCAGATGACAAGCCAAGACTCTCAGAAGCAGGAACTGATGGAACAGCTGGATGTTCAACATAAGTAAGCAGGGGATCAATGACTAGGGAGAAAAAGGCAAACAAAACTTCAGTCTTCTGTAGCTGTTGTCACTCAGAGAAGTTTCCACAGCATTTGATTTCCAATCTTCAAAGGGTTTCTTTGATCTGGATGTGCAGGTTATAATGTTGTTTGGAGCTGGCTCTGAGGTGCAATATAATTGTACCTTGAGGAAAAAAAAACAAACCCCAAACTTGAACTTAAAATCTCAGTGATGTCTCATGTTCATGGTAGAGAGTTAACAGAAGGTGGGTGGGTGGGAAAGGCTAATCTGAACTTTATAGACTGAACAGAGCAAAAATACCAAGCCTTAACTCCTAGTTGAGGTGTAGTTGAAAGATACGTGCTTTTTTTTTCCCTTGCTTACTAAGTTCAACTCCTCAGATTCAGAGGTGCTGTTTATTTACTGTGAGCGTATATTTGTTGGTTTCAAAGTTAAGGTGGCTTTGAGTTTTGGATGTTTCTCAAGATGCATGTTTTTATTAAAATGAATATTTTTCTCTCTAAATTAGAGGGAGATGGTATGAGCGTGAAACTCTGAGAGAACCAATCTGCTGTAACAGTACCATATACCTTGTTAGTAATGTTTGAAAATGTTTGTTAGAAATACTTCTGCATGCAGGTGGTTTCTGGTATGTGATTCCTGTGTGCTAAAATGCCTCTTGTATGTACATCCAATAGAAAATGGCAAGAAGCTTGTCAGCAAATCCAGATGTTGCAAGCAAACCAATCCCATCTAGCAGAATACGAACAGAAGATTAAGGTAAGAAACTCTGGGGGCTGTATAAAGCTTTAGCTTATACTCTTCCATGGTAAAACAGAACAGTGTTTTTCTAAACATAATTACTATTGCAGAAATAAGAGGTTAGTTTGTCATGTAAGAATCTGATCTGGTGGCCAGCAAGAGCTGAAGTTAGCTAAAATGACTCAGATGCTCCAGACTACCTGTGATTAACTGTAACATGACACACTTCACCTTTATTGTATCAATTGATTGAGAAAAGCATCTACCTGTGCTTTCTCCATAGAAAGGTGATTTACATCCTTCTGCAGGAACACTGTGTTTGATCTTGTGCCAGAACACAAGATTGCCCTGCGAAATATTCACTAGAAGTGAGTCCTTTTTAGTGATTAGCAGAGGTCTTGTTTTGTTAGGAACTTAAGGTAAATAGCTGTAGAGAAGAGGCCAGCCCCGGTGTTACAAGCTCAACAAGAGTCATCCCTGCTTTGAGCAATGGATTGGTCCAGATGACCCACTGAGTTCTCTTTCAGCTTCATGCATGTCATTGACTGGAGTTTAAAAAGGACAATGGAGGAGTAGCTCTTATGAGTTCCAAGTTAATCGTTGCTGTCCTCTTGCCATCTCATATTTTCTAGGATCTGGAACAGAAGCTTTCCCAGCAGGAACACGATGCTCTAATTGTCAAGAACATGAAGACAGAGCTGGCTCGTCTCCCAAAAATGGAGCGGGAATTGCGCCAACTCAAGGAGGAAAACGCCTACTTCAGGTGAAAGAAGAGTTCAGTTGTTGAGAGGGTTAGTTTGTGTGAGGTGTCCCTGCCCATGGCAGGGGGATTGGAACTACATAATCTTAAGGTCCTTTCCAACCCTAACCTATTCTATAATTCTGTACCTGTTACAGTTGCACTATATGTACTTTCAAATCCCTTTGTTGAGCTTCCATATGGGAAATTTTAGAAGGAAGCTTAAATGTTATATGTATAAATACTGGGTCTGCATTGAGCAGGTTGTGATGGCTACCAGGGGATTTGGCAGGATCTGAGTAATCTCCCGAAACACAGTGAAAGCCTCGCAGAATGTGTACTGATCTGGATGTTCATTAGATGTATTCTGTGATCTGTTTGTTAGAACAAAATTCAATGTTTAAAGATAGTGATGAGCTCTGTACAGCTTTGGGAGAGAAATCCCTGTAGAGCGCAGAGACAGCTGATCACTTCTTTAACTCTTTTTGCTTAGTTATTGTTGCCACTGTTTTAGAGGCCTGTTGTTCCAGCATCATGTTTGGAAAGCTTTGTTTAAATGTCTAAAGCATTCTGATACAGACCTGGGTCTCTGAAGTGGTAATTAGTTTGAAAAATTAAATTGCTGTGTACTATGAAATAAGTTGTTTTAGAGATTTTTATATTGTTTTGTTAAAGCAAACTTAATTCCTATTTTTTGGTGCATCTTAGAAAAGAACCCTTGAGTTACACGTGTGATCATACCAGCTTTTTCTTATCCTAAAATTAAGTCTCTTGGCTTTGTTTTTGTTATTGTTTCATTACAATTCTAAATTAATTAGTTATCTTGGAATCTTTTCTCAATGCTTGGGTGTTTTTGTTTTGCACAGAAATGTGCTATCAACATATTAAAGGTCATTTTTTACAAATGATTTTATCTTCTCAGCCTTGCACACCTTGCAATGTCAAATGTGCTCAGCCATCACAGAGCACTCAGAAAGCCCCAATGTCTGCCACTTGGTGTTCCAGCCTGTGTTCAGCCTGTCTGAAGATTGGAGTAGGGAGCCTTTTGCTACACTTCATGCTGTTTTGCCAGTCAGTGAAGGGGATACGAAACTTCAGGTTCTTTGGACATAATGAGGGTGGCACTTAGAGTAGGAAAAAGCCCAGTTTAATAATGCTGAGTTTCTGTTGTAGCAGTGGCTTTGCAGTGAAGGTCATAGAAGTGAGTCAGCTGAATGCCATGAAGTCTGTTCAATATCATAGGATCCCTTGTAATTCCAGGTGTATCTAGAAGGTTAGTGCAGGTGAATTGAATTGCTTGGCTCTTTAATTGTTTTCTCTCTTTTTCAACATAGGGAAATGAAAGAAAACAATGGATTGCTCAAAGAGGAGGTAGAAGGTCTCCAAAGAAAACTGGAACGCTATGAGAAAGTCCAAGCACAGCTTGCGACCGTTGAATTGGAAAATGAGGTGAGCAGCTGAGAATGTTTGGTGGGTGAGCAAGATAGTTTCCTTTGTTGCCTGTCCTGTGTTTTAGGCACTTCCTGCATTTTTTCCTTGAGATACTTGCTTTAATTAATGTGTTCCAACTAGGCATTCCCTGACTTAAATGTCAGCATAAGGTGAGCTATGGCAATAAAGGTGACAAATGCAAAAGGTTAATCTGCTGCTCAGCTGGAGATTTTGTATAAAGAACTATCTCCTCATAGTGTCTTTTTTTGGCCTTGCTGTTTGTTTCTTGCCTCTTTTCTGCTAGAAATGTCATTTTTGATGTTAAGCTCTGCCCAGATATCATGTTTCTGAACAGGCGTGTGGTAAGAACCTTGGCAGGCACTTGGATTACTGTCAGTGCCAGCGGGGCCAGAATGTGGTCTGAGATGAATAAAATTCCTTTTCTTCTATCCCACCCTGTATCAGTTAGACAGCAAGCTGTCCAGAGATTAACCTTACTGTGAACCTGTTGATCTGCATAATTATAGTGGTGTCTGATTAGGTTAAGATAATAATATTTGGCATTGACTAGAAGTAAAAAGCTAGAGGAGAAACTGGAGGGAAAATAGCTACTTCAGCTACTACAGGATTGGTGTTGAGAATATAGCTTATTAAACTTCTCCAATGCCAGCAGTCTGGTCTACCAAAGTCTAGTACACTGATGGTAGCTCACAGGGTTAGGTAATCTACAGTGCTGAAGTATAACATGGATTCTGTGTGTCACAGAGCTGTGGTGACAGGGAAAATGTTTGTGAGGAATGGGGAATGACAACCAGAAATGCTAGATAAGAAGATAATGAAATCCATAGGAGGAAAAGACATTGAATGGAGGATTATGGGCAGACTGTGGAAAATGAGCTGTTAGAACATTTGTCTGTGTCTCCAACTCTTCTTTTGATCTGCACTTCAGAAACTTCTGGGAAAATTAAAAAGCTGGGAGAAGGTGGACCAGAACACTGGCTTGAACATCAGGTATGTGCTCACAGCTCTGCAGAGAGATACAGTTTTAAATGGTTTTCCTTTTCTTTGAATCATCTGATCTCTGCAGTGTGCTGGTCGTGTTCCTTGCTTGCTCTTTTTCATGTGGAGATTTTTCCAGTACTTTGTTATATAGAAGCAGAATCATAGGATACATGTTGTTACAGAGTACCATTGGGAGCTAACAATTGTTTTTCACCAAGTCAGTGTGACAGTGTCTCTAAGGCTCAGTTTTGAGTTCTCTGAACAACTTGTGTATAAACATTCAGTTTAGTTAGAGACTGCTAGTTTAGTAAGTGAACTCTTAAGAGTATTAGGATGTGTTAGGAGAACAGAATCTGTGTTGACAAGATTCTTGTGACAAATCGCTATAAATATGATTTCTTTGAAATCTGGATATCAAAATAAACTGCCAGATGATGTTGTGGTGACTTTTCTTCCCAAAAATAGCTGAAGAACTGTTTTGTTTTGGCTAATGAGAAATGGAATAAACTCAGTTTCTTATAAAAGGGGGAAAACTCCTCACCCTTCCAGTGGTGTTTCATAACAGAAGCTTGTCAGTTTGGGTGCTGTTACTTAACAGCTTTCTGACATGTGCACTGAACCAGATTTTTTAAGATATCTGGTAAATATGTGGTATAGAGAGGGGCTGGAAATGGTGCATTTTCTGATCATTTTCTTCTGCTGCAGGAGGTTTTCTGTATAACTATGCTTTTGTGTGCCCTGCTTCAGCACTGCTTGTAAATAACTGTCTTGATAGCAGCATTTAGTACAGATCACCAAGCATACTGGATCGAGGCCTGAGCTGCAACATGAACCACAGAGCCTAATTTTACTAGTTGTTTCTTTATTCCGTTCATTACTTGTGCCCAACGACAGTTGTGTCTGTAAACTGCTGTAATTGTTTGGGAGTAGGAGTGTTTGAATATGCACCTATGGTTTGGGCATATTACTGCTTCATGTTAAAAATACTTCTATTTAATTTGGGAAAGCTCCCTTAGTTTTCTCACTGTTTTCTGTTTAATGAGGACAATGAACCTTTCTGTAGAGGCATGCTAGTAAGACTGAGATCCTCTCCTGCCTCTGCTAAGGATGTATACATTTAGATGGAGTTGGAATTGTGCTACATCTCCTATGGGAAGGAATGGCCAGAAATAGTATGAATCCTTTTCACAAAACGTGTGCAGACAGCAGAGTAAAAGCTTTTTACTTACCTCAAGCTGTTAAAGGTTTAATGAGGTAATTTCACACTGGGAAAGAAATGGAACCAAGTGATTCTGCCTGTGGAAGTCTAATAACTCCTTCATTTAAAATCAGAATATTCACTGGAAAGTACTAGGGTTTGATTGGGCCATATTGTTTAGTGCTATTAATGGCGCCTTTTCTTACAGGGGAGGGAATTGCTTCTGAGAAAAATCATCTTTTGCATGCAATTGTAGCAAGTGAAGCTGGATGATGCCTTCTCCCTCTTTTTTTCCCCCCTCTTTTTTGTTGTTACTTATGTTTCTTACATCATGAATTACATTGTTTCTCAGTCAGGATTGATGAAGATGATGAGAGATAACTGTCCTAGTTAAGTTCCTGGAGTATACTGTTGGTGACTTATAGAATCATAAAATCATAGAATCAACTAGGTTGGAAAAGACCTTTAAAATTATCAAGAGAAGAGTTAATTAATTACCCATCTCATACTAGAAGAAAACAGGAGCATTGGATAGTTGTCCCAAAGCCGCAGAGCAATATGCTGTTTGCTAATAACTAGATAAGCAAGGAAGAAGGGAAATGCATCTTATCATGCTCTTTATTGGTACAGAAAATGTAAGTTAAGCATGTACAGCATGTGATGTTTTAGGAGAGGATGGCTTTTAATTTCCTCCAGCACTTCCACAGGGCTTGTTCTGTGTCTGCTCTCAGTGGTTTCTGTTCACTGATTGCCTGGTCCCAGCAGGCTTTTTGTCAGATTGGCTTATGATCAGACCTTGAAGTGTAATTTTATGTGATAATACTTGGAAAGGAGGTGCAACTTTTTGGACTGTAGTGGTAATCCTACTGGCTTTAGTACTGGTCTCTTTTTGGCAACAATGAATGAGCAAAGCGTTTATAATGCCCCACCTTTTGTGGGGGGAAACAAGTTAATTAACAGTTTCCTCAAAGGCTAATCTTAGGTTTTCTGGTTCTGGATTCCACTTGTAAGCTCCTGAGTTTTCTTCTTGTACTCATAAACTACAGAAGCAAAGGCAACTTTGGCTCTAGAGGGTGTTGGTTTGTTGTGTTCTATTGTGCAATCTTCTGTCTGGAATTTGCCTTTAGAGTTACACCTGCTGTATGCAATTATTATAATATCCTTGTAAGCTCCACAATGCCCAGACAATAAATTAATACACATTGTAGTTATGTAAAGTTCATGTATGCACATTATTCATGTCCTAATCTTTTTTGTGGTCAATTATAAGTCCTTTTAATATCCTGATCTTCTTGCTGCCTGCTTTTCTGCTATAGTTCACTGTCTCTTATAGTGGATATGTTTTTTTGTCTTATAGGTCTTTTTCTGTGTGTTACTGTTATGCTTCCAGGAATGATCATACATTTGTCATGTGTTGCTCTGACTTCATACCCCTGCTGTAGGATTTGGTTTCAACTGTAAAAGGAAAAAAAAATGCTGAATTTTGAAATGCTTGCTTTGCAAGTACAAAGTATTCCTTATTTTGAGGTTAACTCCATTGGAGAAGGACATTCATGTATGGGTATTGTAGGACTTTGTTATTAAGAAAGGGTTGTGTTGAAAAAATAAGCTTATACTCTGTCTCTCTGTAATGTGCTGATGTAGTTTGTATTTCTTCAAAATCTAGTTTATGTGTAATTGAGTTGTTGGCCATCTTCACTGAAGAACCATGACAGACTTGGTTGATTTTTTTGAGTTGCACTATTAGCTTTAGAGATATTTCTCAGGTAGTTTATTGACTGCCATTAAGTAACATGTATTTTAACCGAAAAATCTTCAGTGAAGGCTGTGTGTGAGAGGAGGCAGGTGCTTTATGTGGATGATGGCACGTAAAACCATTGACAAGGTGGTGTCCTTTCTCCTGCTGCTGGAGAAAACTGGATTTCTGCTCCAGTCTGGCAGGCTCAGCCTGATGTAAAATCATCAGCTGGGATCTCAAGAAGGGCCAGTGTGTGTAAGAAATGTTGCTATTAATGCTCCATGCATACAGTTGCTGTCTCCTTGTCCAGTACTTTGGGTAGTAACTTGGTGTGAAAAAGACTTGTGCATATTTCTCTAAAGGCATACAGAGTAGACTGTTTTTCAAACCAGCTCTTTGAGCTACATGTTTACACCACACATTTAGACTTGTCTAATAGGAGTTCTTCAAAGCTTGTTTCTTCTCCCCCAACCCTTAAAATTGCATCTTCCAGAGCAGTACTGTTACTGTTTGACTTTCCCTTCTGCAGCATGTAGAAGATGTCCAAAAAAAAGGGTTCTTATTCTGTGAGCTTTTAATCTAAATAAGCTCTTTTGCGGCTGCTTGTCCATTTGACTGGTATTGCCTTTGTCCTCTAAAAAATTACCCAGGTGACTTTGCTATCCATAAACAGGTACACATAATTTTGCATTATTCTGCACTCCAGGATGTATCTGGTATGTTTTAAAGATGAGGTAGTAAGTCAGATACTAAAGACATTGATAGTCACTGATAGTAGCTGACAAGGTTTAGTGCTGAATTTGTCTTTGTATTCATGCATAAGTAGCAGAATATTTCAAGTCTTAAAACAGACTAGAGTTTTGCTGGAAGGTTACTCATATTTGTGGAAGGTAAAGCAAAAGATTTTGTTCATGTCTTTGGAATAATTTTTCTGTTTTTCATGCCCATCATGAGGAAGCACTAGAGAGATCAGCTCTTTTTTTGTGAAGGGCCATGGAATACAGTATGGAAGTTAAATGCAAGTCTAACGTAACAGAAAGAAAAGCAGTGTGCTTGAACAATGCTGTGTTGCTCAGAGACTCCAGAGATGGTCTTGGACATTGAGTCAGGTCTAGTTGCACTTATTTATATTGGAAGGGAGATCTGAGTGACTTTGATGTAAGGGTAACCTGGAGGGACTCCTGGTTTAATGAAGCATGAGTTTGGAGAGTACCTGTAGTTGTCCTTCAGTTTGCAAGGGTAGATTCAGTTGGCTTCACTGATGACAGTGAATTAAGCTGCTCTAGCTGTTTGTGTGCTTGTTGCCTGGGTCTGGAAAGAGAAGTGCATATTTAACAGGAATTCAGGCCAGTGTTTAAGGACCGTTTTCACTCAGTGGAGCCTGCCAGATGCAGGCAGCAGCCACTGATCTGCTGACCTGTCCCTTAGAGCCAAAGAATGAACCTGTTAGTGCTGACCTGGGTTTCTTGTGGAAACATCTGTGGGCTGGCTGGCTGACAAATCTTGGGGCCTAGCTTCCTGCAATGTCTGAGACCAGATAAGAGGAGATAGTGTGAATGTGCATGCATTTCCTCTCCAAGAAAGGGTTTAATTAAGTGGGAAGTATCTCTGTTTAGTACAGTGGATATCATAGTTGTAATTTGTAATTACACAGGTGCTACACTCAGTACGGGAAGTCCTCCCATGCACATTCTGCTTTTGGAGCTGGAGGAAGGGAGGAAAGGGAGGAGAGAGGGAGGGAAAAGGGAATCAGATTTCTTGATTCTGCATTTAGTGGTGGATTAGTGCTCTTTTTTCCCCAGTGAATAGGAAAGAAGGGAGAATATTGGATTTCTCTACTTTGCTTTTTGAATCTTGATTAACTATGCTTAGCTACTCTGTGCTCTCTTCCATACTAGGCATTGAATGTCTTTGCAGTAGTGAATGAAGCTCATAATCTTCTCCTTTCTCACAAGGTGGTAATTTACCTTCCTCTGAATGTCCATTATGAGTAAGTGGTTACTGGTTTAAAAAACCTCAAAAATCTGTTGACAGATACCCAAAGCAATTCATGTTGAAATGATGTGAGTTACTCCTTTCTGTTTCTGGATACTTCATTAGCTGTAACCAAGCAAGATAAGGTTTGGGGGTTGCTGTTACTAGTTCCAGTAATGCCATAATTCTGACATGGTTGCTCCTAGTTGAGCAGATATTATTTTTGGAATAGCCTGTTGTATCCCTCTGGTCTTTTGTCACCAAGCAAGAAATGGATCTAATGAAAAGTGTTTGCTGACTGCTGTCAGTAACTGCACCACTGCTCTGAGCTGAAATGCTAATTTCTGCGTTTGGTGGGGATAAGAGGAATGGATTTCTCTAGGTTGACTAATGGTGCCCCCCTACTTTTAGGGCTGAGTCTCTAATTAGAGAAGAAAATCGTAAGTAGCATAATGTGAGGATCTTGAAACTTCATTTTGTACATCTGTGTTTTAAATAAATGTGATTTATGATCTGTGAGCATACTGAGAATTGCATGACTGCTGTTCAGTAGATTCCCATGCAAAGCAAGCTGTCTCCACAGTGGGAATTCCTAAGGCACCAAAACCAGAGATAAATACCATGTAGAGGGAAACACTAATTAACACCCTCTTCCCCTCCGCAACAAACAACAAAACCCAAAACAAAAAGAGAAGCTGTGCTCCTCAGAGGAAGCTTTTATAGTTGTGAGGTCTCAGCTTACCTCATGGGAAGGTATCTGCTGATAGCCTGAATAGACACAGTGCTACATTTTACAGTTACTTTTAAAAGCTTAATTTTTGTCATAAAAAAATTTGCCTTCCATTGAAGGTTTGATAAATGTTAAAGAATTCACTCTCTGAAGAGGTCAAATATGCTTTCACTTCTGACTGGAGTATCTGTGTGCAAATTTTCTGGTCTTATGTGGTACTTTATGGGTCTGTGAGCGCTGCAGCTAGAAGAGGTCCTGCAGAGCAAGAAGTTATCTACAATGGAAACCAGCATTTAGATAGATTGCTTCCCTCATCAGCTTACTGTGTGGGTACAGGAATGCCTGTGCTATTCCAGTGCAGGGCAGAGGAAAGTGGCCATGAGCAGCCAGGATGAAAAGGGAGGATGAGGATCATTTATATATAAAGGTTATGTATTCAGTATACGTGTAAAAGATGAAAGCATTGCTTTTGAAGCATTTAAAATCTTGAGGGAGAAGTGCTTGAATTGTTCCAGAGGGGATTTTTGTCTTTAGAGTGAGGTAGATGTTTCAAGAGAAAACTAATCACGATGTCTTACAATAATTTACATGGAGAAGTCTTGGAGGCAGCTGTCACCTATTGAATGTGACATACAGCATATGCTGGAGTATCGCTCTAAGCTCTTTTGTGTTTTGTTATCTTGTTATGTTTAAAATATACATTATTCTTCAATTTCTGCAGTGCCTTAGGTTTTAGGTTTCTGTGACAGAATGCTTTTTGTGTGTGGTAGAGAGAAAATGTTCCTTTGCCATCTTAATTTCTGAAGCTGCAGTTTGTTCAGAGTCAGAATGCACTTTTAGGAGACTTCAGGCCATGTCTGGGTTTTGTAAAGGAGTGAGGTATTTAAATGTGGTGTTGCATGCCTTGATGTCAAATCTGTGCTTTAGCCAGAGTTTAGGCTTTTCCCATTCTTATGCTGTTGATCCACTTAATGTGGTGATAATCTGCATGTCTTTGCATAGATATCCTGTAATACTGTAGGTCTGTTCCTCTCAGTACTTCATTGAAGTGCTGGGCAAAGCTTCCTGCCGGATTTTCATATCTGATATTAATTTTCTCCCCAAAAGCTGTACTTATCTCTGATGTTCAAAAATATTACTGTTCTTTCTCTTTGCCATTAGTGCTTTTGTCTCTGTTTGAATGTATCAGAGTAATAAGTCTCTGAGACTAAAGGAAAGATAAGGAAAAGTATAAAACATAATGGATGAACACCTGATATCCAGGCAGACCAAGGCTGTAATGTATAATCAGAGACAGCAGTAAGCAAGCTCGCATCTAAAAGATGTCTGTCCTTGCTTTGCATTTCAAAGCTCTGGGACTAGTTAAAGGAGCTGTCTTTCCAGGATCAGAGATCTGGCGTTTGGAGACGGAGAAAGCTATTGAACAAGAGTTTAGCACATTATCCATCTTCTTTGTTACATAATTTGAAGAACTTCGGTAGTTTGCCTACAGGAACTCTGTGGAGAATAATGGTATCAAAGAAAAGATGGATGATTCTTACGAGGCGAATAAGAACTTTAGTTTGGAAGATGCCAATGGACCCTTTTAACTGGAAAATATCACTTCTTTTTCCGTATCACTTCCATTTTCATTGTTTTTATCAGAATATAGAACATTGTCCCAACTTGAATGTAGTCACTTCCCAAGCTAATAAACCTAAGGCGCTTTTTCCAGTAGGAACAAAGGTGAGTTTAGAAACATGTGCTGGTGGTATCTTCTGCATAGCTGGTATTTGCTACAGGGGACTCACAAGTCAGGCACTTCCAAATCCCTGTTTGAATGCTGCTGAACAACAATTGGCTAAAAGTAGCTTGCTTACTTCTAGCATGTAGTGACCCATGTTATGTGTAAATGGCTTGAACTTAGGTGCTCACTCTGCTGTGAAGGAGAAGCTTTCAAAAATACAGAGGCTTTTATAAAGAGCCACTTTCCCTGCATTAAGCAGTCCTGTTTGCCTTGAAGTGAAATTATCATTTAAATAGCAGAGACTAATGAGCAAGGGGATGGTTTGCTGCTGTCAGAGATCTCAAAAAGCTCATCCTTGGTTCTTATTCAGCCTCTCATTTGGCCATTTTTAATTTCACCTTTCCATTTCAGCATCTGTCAGTGTTTCAGTTCTAAATTTTCTTTCGACATGCTGTGCCTTCCCTCTCCCTTAGATGTGCAAGGTATCTGCCTCCTTCAGTGGATCAGGGAGTAGCAAGGTGGGTTGTGCCAGGCTAAGGGTTTTTTTTCTGTCTGGAAACTTGATTATGAAATAAAACACAATAGATCTTATTTATTTGAACTGCACTGAAATACTTGCTCAAGAGAGCCACTTGGGAAAGTATAAACCATGCTGGAGAAGATGAAAATTAAAAGAATTGTAGGGTGTATATGGAATTATTTAGGCAGGGATAGATTTAATATCATTGAAAGGAAAATGCAAGGGTAAGTAGAATTCCTCAAAGATTAACCTTGGGATCTGCTGTATTTAGTATTTCTGTTAATGATTTTGGTGTGTGCTGATAAAACTTGGCTAATGATGCCAGGTTCAGAAGATTTGTAATTACCCAAAAGCTGGATGTGCAGATCTCAGCGGCCCTAAGGATTAAAGAAGTGGGACAAAATTCACTGAAACAAAGCACAAGGCTCCATGGAATTGGGAGCTGAATACAAACTTCTTTTGTAAAATGCAGTACATGCAGTGGAAAGGACTAGGAAGAAGAGCTCTGTACTTGTTTACAACAGGATGCCTGTTAATTCACATGCATAGGATGCACCAGGAGAAAACTTCCAGGAGATGGAAGTGTTCAAGTGTCTCTGTAGGTGGCCTGGGAGGTACTTCTTGGAGTTCTGGTCATACTGTGGAGGAAGATAATGGGAGGTGAGTGCAGAAAAGGGTTACTGGTAGGAGCCCAAGAGGCTTCTGAGCCAGTGGTGAGTGGAAGGACTAACCTCATTTAGCAAAGACTGGTAGAAGGTGGAGGAGAGATTATTTTCAATGCTGATATAGGTAGCTCAGGGCTCCTGTTTTCTAATGAAGCTCTCTGTGGGGTTAGAATAGCTTGTGGAAAATGGAGCCAGGCCTTTTCAGCAAGACAGAAGGTAAAACATGCCCAACTGTTTCATGTAGCTGAAGGAGTTAAGAGCTGGAGGTGTACAGAACCTTCTTTCTTTCCTTGACACTGGTGCAAAATGCAGGAAGTGCCTTGGCAAAGCTCTTTTGTGTGATGATTATTGTGTTTTTGTGTTCGAGTATTTCTGTTAGTGTTTCTCTTTTCTCTCTAGCGTCTGCTGACGCACTAAGATGTGTTCCGCACCTATTTTGGTCATTACCTGGCAGTGAAATGTTTGTTCTAATGAAGTCATGTCTGTTGCACAATGGAATTTTGTAAGAGGATGATACGTTTTGGAATAGCATGTTAGAAACTTCTGCACACTGAGGAAGCTCTCAAGTTTTACTGCCTCTTGCTATGAATGGAAATGAGATCTGGCAGAGAGCCTGACCTTTCAACAGCTATACTTTCGGCTTTTCTAGAAAGGTATTTACTTGATTTCAAGCATCTCTTCTTTCCTCTCTAGTACCATTTTGAGTCAATCCTTAAGATTCTCTATTCTCAGCTCTTTTGTCAGTGAAGTTTAACAATTGCTGTGCCTCTTTGTGGGAAGCAATTGGCAACTATTTCAAGAACTATGTTCTATCATACCTTGTTCTTGTTGGAATTGTTTTTGAGTTCTCATTACTTGTTTAAACTCTCTTCCAGAGATACACTGATAAGAATAGTGTAGTGAAAGGAAAATCAGTTTTTTGGGTAGGAAGAAGTAGGAAATTCTGGATTTTTCTGAGTTACACTTTGCTGACCAAGTTAACTTCTTTTCTGTTCTAAAGACACAAACCATCCTCTTTCTGTGGTACACATGAAGGTGCTCAGCGAGGGCTTGAACTCATAGAATCACAGAATAGTTAGGGTTGGAAAGGACATCCAGTTCCAGTCCCCTGCCATGTGCACGGAGATCTCCCACTAGCCCTTGTCACCCAAGGCTCTGTCCAGCCTGGCCTTGAATACTGCCACGAATGGAGTATTCACCACTTCTTTGGGCAACCTGTACCAGTGCCTTACCACCCTCCTGCTGACTTTTCGAAGGAGGACAGAAGTGGGATATCTGGCTTTGACTTGGAATGTGTTGGTATCAGTATGCTCAGTTAGAAGAGTCAGCTCTTCATCAGTTAATTTAGACAGTTTTCCTTAATAACCTCACAGCTCTGCTATTGGGTTACTGCAGAAGATGAGACTTTAACCCGGTTATGAATTTATCTTTTTTAGTCAGCTTTGTAAGTACATTTGCACATAAAATTTCTGCATCCTTTTTGTATTCCCAGAGGTGAAGTTTTGTGGTTTCAGGTGGGTTTCTGCAAATATAGCAGCCAAGGATGGTGGCATCAAGCCTATTCTGTGACAAGCCTTTCATTTAAGCCTGATGGTTTCCAGTGTGACTTTGGCAAAGACGTCATCTGCCTTCTAGATAGCTGACCACTTGTCAAGGTCACACAACACCTGTTGGTTTGCCTATCTCAGAGAGCTGGCAAGGGAAATGCAATTGGCACTTCTTAATAATTGATCTATTTGGAAGGGTGGTAGAGAAGAAGAGTGAAAAGTGCTCTGAATTTGTTTTCTTTCCAGTTGGGTAGACAAAGATATTGGAAAATGCATGTGCTCCTCTTTATGGCTTATGAGAACTGCTGAAACATGCTGTTTCTCAGTGTCAGTCTTCTGACTGTATTTACATATTGAGAATAGCTTCTTTATAAAATGTGTCTGTTTCTTAAATCCTGTACAGTTGTTTTCCATGATGCTGTGCTCAGAACAGTAGAGTTTTCATGAAATGTCAATTTGGAAAGGACCTCGAGGATCATCTCGTCCAATATTTCTGGCAAAAGCACGGTATAGACAAGATGTCTCAGTGTCCTGTCCAGCCAAATCTTTAAAGTGTGCCATCTTGTGGAAGAGTTTGGAGGATACAAAGCAAATCCTGAACTTCACTTTAGAGTCAGCCATTCTGCTTCATGTTTTCATTATGAATATGAAGTATTTGCCAGAAGTCACTTTCATGAACAGTCTCTAGTACCATATGATGTTAGTAGGTAAGTGTCAGATTGATCTGGTAGTACACAGTGTTAAAAGAGCTGCACTTTGTATCTACGACTGTAAGGGTTCCAGAATAAATATTTGACCCTCAAGCATTGAAACATCAGAAGGGCAGTTCCCAAGGCTTTAGCATTCATATCAGTCCATGGATTTGTCAGGGAGAACAGGATTCTTTTGGTATTAATTTGGGATTCACGTGCCCAGAGAAGCTGCAGCTGTCCCATCCGTGGCAGTGTTGGACAGGGCTTGAAGCAACCTGCTGTAGTGAAAGGTGGCCCTGCCCATGGCAGGGGGTTGGAACTGGATGAACTTTAAGGTCCCTTCCCACCCAAACTATTCTGTGATTCTGTGATCTATGATGGAACTAAATCGTTGCATAGATTTTGATGGAATTGTATCTGTTGGGAATCTTGCCAGCAGCCTCGAATTGCATGTGGGTTTTCATAGGTCTGAGGAGCTGTCTCTCACTAGGTTGTTTCTTGTCCTTTTCTGTGCTTCACTGGAATCATTCTGGTTATGTGTAAGCTGTCTTCTGCATTTTCCATCCTTCCTGTGCTAGGGGACTTTAAAGGACTCAGCTCAAATGAGAAGGAAATAACTACCTTCTCCTTCACAAGCTGCTGTGTCTGTCAGAGGCAGCTCAAGGGCTCAAGTTGTCTTACTGTTGTGGAAGAGCTGCAGTTCCCTTCTGTGTGAACAATAAGGTTTGTATCTGTGTGCAGTAATGAACTGGTTTTGTTTCTTTCAGAACCGTGCTCTGCTGTCTGGAGCCTTTCCATTGACAGACAGCCCTTGCCAAATTAATTTTATTTAATTATCTCCCAGGGCTAAGCTTGAATACATTTGGCGTTAAATTCCCTGTTTCTCCCCTCTTCTGAACGAAATGGACTTAATATCCTTGTTAAAATCTGATTAAAACTAAAATTGAGTTTTTTGAAGTCTGATTATCCCATGAAATGGAATTTTTAAACCTAATAATGAATGGATTTGCATACATTTTGAGCATCATTGAAAAGAAAGTTGAAATAAATTTATTAATGAAATTTTCTTCTGCTGTCTCTTTGGGCCATGACGATTGCTGGAGTGAGGTAGGAGAAGGGAAAGAGAGAATAAAATCCCTCCCTCTTGAAATAAATCCTCTTCTCCTCCCAAATTAATTCCAGGGCTGGTTTGACCCTGTCTCATTTCTGTTGCTCTCTGCCACACAGCCCAGTTTGGGTAATTGATAGGTTTTCAGAGGGTAACTATGCAGTTGAGCTGGTTTTGTGAATTTAAAGGCTTTGTGTTTTCTGAAGGGAGGATATGGGAGCAACATTTGTTTCAACTATTATGTTCTTCCCCTTCATTTCTGAGGTAGCCCTGATAAATAATCAATACGCAGGTCTCATTTCTCCTTTCTGAGAAGCTCTATGCTTGAGCTTTTATTCCAAGCCTGATAAAAAATGGATAGTTTTACAGGCTGTGCTGAGTGTGCACATGGGATTTGTGATTGTTTATGTTGTTCCCTGGGTTTGAAGCAAAAAGTTTTTTTGTAGGATAGATTTGAATCTTCCACTACTGTAATTGTGCCCATTCCCTAAGGGTTTTGAAAATGAAAAAGGATGGATGTGGCTTGCCTGAGCTCAGCTTCAGAGGGCAGCCAGGTGCTTGTGCAGGGAAGTGTGTTGATTTCACATGTCAAACCTTTCTGTATGGCTTTTTTTTACTGGTTGAATAGCTCAGGAGATGCCCTGATATGAAAGGTACCACTTAAAGATGTGTCTGCTTGTTTGTTTTGCTCAGTTATCCTCTTGGAGGATCTCACAGAGGAGCTTTCAGAAAGCTCTTTGCACACATACACATTGGTTACAAGAGTTTCAGAACATCCTCTCTGTCATATGTATTTGTATGAAGACAGGCTGAGAAAGCTGGGGCTCTTCAGCCTGGAGAAGAGAAGGTTGCGTGGAGACCTCATAGCAGCTTTCCAGTATCTGAAGGGGGCCTCTAAGGCTGCTGGGGAGGGACTCTTCCTTAGGGACTGCAGTGATAAGACAAGAGGTAATGGGTTCAAACTTAAACAGAGGAAGTTGAGATTGGATATGAGGGTGGTGAGGCACTGGAATGGGTTGGCCAAGGAAGTTGTGAATGCTCCATCACTGGTGGTGTTCAAGGCCGGGTTGGACATAGCCTTGGGTGACATGGTTTAGTGTGAGGTGACCCTGCCCATGGCAGTGGATGATCTCAGGATCCTTTCCAACCCTAACTGTTCTATGATTCTATATGCTGTTTACAGATTTTTCTTTTCCTAGTAATGACATTACAGTAAGTGTGGTAGAAGAAAAATTTAACAGTTCAGAAATCCTGGTCTTGGTGCATGACTGTGCAAAGATTAAATGTTCAGCATGTGCCAAATGTTCTCTAAGCATCTGCATTTGCAAAGTTACTCTGAGCAGAGGGATTTGTTTTCCATATGCCTTTGTGCTTTTGCTTTAATCATGTCTTTGCAAAGGTTAAGTGTGGAGCACAATGGATGGAGGTATTGAGTTCTACAAGAAGTGTATTATTCTGGCACTGCTTCTTTGAGGTGCTTCTGAAGTGGAGGGTTTTATGACAGAAGCTGTGGTTCAGCAGAGGAAAGAGGCCTGAGCTGAGTTTGGAGAAGGCTTTTAGATGGCAAAGGCTCAGATTGTTCAACAGGATGGTTGAAGTAAATAGGATATTTTCTTGGTAGCATAGCAGGAAAACTTGAGATTTCAGAATTAAGATGAAAGGAGCTGAAATAGTCTGCATGAGTGACTGAATCGTTTTGTGATTTAATGGCTGTGGCTTTCATTTGTGCTTGCTCACCGAAACTGTTGTCCAAAGTAGATCTCTTTATCATCAAAGTTATTCATACAATACGTATTATATAGGACTGTCATTTACATTTAAGTTATAAATGAATGGCTGTATCTCCACAATCAAGCTCAAGTGGAATCTGAAGAGTCAGGAATGTCAGATGCATCTTTTTCTGAAGTGTGGAGCTGTTGTACTGCAGTCACACCAGCAGTGAGCAGAATCAGGAAGCTGCAAGGAGATCTCCAGTGGGGGTGGACATGATGAAGACTTCTAGAAGGTTGTTTTTTAATTCTTTTGCTATTGTCTGGTTGGTTTTGTACTGTCTGTTCACCGAAGCAAAAGTAACTGGTGGTGGGTAGGCCTTTATGTGATGAAATAAGATCTTGAAGATAAATGTGCATGCAAGGAAGGATGCAAAAGTAGTGTGAAACAGGAATGTTTGTGTTAATGGAGAGATAGAAGCTCCTTCTCTTCTGTGAATTCATTCTGTGACTACATTTCAAACTAACGGAACTTTACTGTCTCATTTAGGTAGTTCCTCCCCGGCAGCTTCCAGCATTGAAAGTGACCAAAACATGATGACATTAGTAAGCCAAGGTGGTGTCAAAGTGCTTGTGACACCAGTCTAGTCTGTATCTTAATCCCAGTCACAGAAGCCTGTAGCAGTGATACAGGGAAGTCATAACTGCTCTTTGCTGCTCTGACCCCTATGCCTGATGCAGACACGGATCTCGTACCAGCTTCTGAGAGCAAAAGGAGAATGATAACTGCTGAACTGCCACTGTTTGTATCTTTGATGTGATCACACTGTTGCAGTACCACTTCCTCTGAACAAGTCCTAAAGTTTGCTTCTGTTTCTGTCTGACATTATTTGTGGATGATGTTGACTGGGGTTTGGCTTTCACAGTCACATTAGTTTATTTCACATTTCACAGTTTATTAGATCTACTCGCCTCTGAGTGCTTTGGCATGCTCTAAGAGTCAGTTATCTTCCCAGCCTTTGTTCTGAATGTTCATCATTCTTCTTGATGTCCAAACTTCTGGACTGTATAATCCAGCTCTAGGTTTGGGAGCGAGAGTCTGAGGGGTTGGTTTCTTCTTTTTCTCTTTGGGGTTTATGGCATGTTGTGGTTTAAGGCCAGCTGTAAATCAGGCACACAGTTCATTAGCTCCCTCCACACCCAGAGAGATGGGGAGGAGAATTGAAAGAATGTAACTCCCACAGGGTGAGATAAGAACAGTCCAGTAACTAAGGTATAACACAAACCACTGCTGCTGCCACTAATAATAATTAATGATAAGGGAAATAACAAGTGTCATGGGTTCGGCAGCAGCAGTCATTTTTCCCCTTTAAGCAGTAGCTGGTGTAGCACTGTGTTTTGGATTTTCAGCTTGGGAACAGTG